>BPLQ01000876.1:0-290029 GCA_021605075.1 Caerostris darwini | reverse complement strand
CGTAGATTAAATCTGTTACAGTGATTGAAGATGATTTGGATGTAATATTTCTTCTTTCCCTATTTACGGTTTGAAGTCGTTTTCTTAATCATCATAGAATGTTTCATTTTCACGTGCAATTATAGAATCGCAATCGCAGTCACAGTGAGAAAGACAGTAAAAAAAAGAAAATCGTTTGACTGGAAAAAAATAAAATAAAATAAATAAAAAATAAAATAAAAATAAAATAAATAAATAAAAAATAAAATAAAATGAATAAATAAATAAAATAAAATAAAATGAAATAAAATAAAAAAAACTTTAATTAAAAAATTATGTTTTAAAAATTTGAATTATATTACTCACAGTTCTTTCTTTTTTTTAATCATCATCTTTTAAAGCACTTACACATGGAATTCTTTTAAATTTCTTTTCGACCGCTGATGAAACAACATTAATTCACTTAACTGAGGTAGAAAACCAGATTTCATTAAACCATTTTATTTAATTGATGAAACCGAGTGCATTTTCTTTTCTTAAATAAAATGCTCTTTACCTAAATAAAATCTGTTACAGTGATTGAAGATGATTGTATGTAATATTTCTTCTTTCTTTTTTTACTGTTTGAAGTCGTTTTCTTAATCATCGTAGAACGTTTCATTTTCACCTGCAATTATAGAATTGCGATCACAATCACAGTGAGGAAAAGATTGTTAAATAAATGTTTGACTGGAAAAAAAAAAAAATAAATAAATAAAATAAAAATAAAATAAAATAAAAATTATGCTTCAAAAAATTAGAATTATATTACTCACAATTTTTTTTTTTAAGCATCTCATCTTTTAAAGCACTTACATATGGAAGCTACACATGTTCTTTTAATTTTCTAATCTCGACCGCTGATGAAAAACATTATTTCATTAACTGAGTAGAAAACCAGATTTCATTAAACCATTTTATTTAATTGATCAAACTGAGTGCATTTTCCTTTCTTAAATAAAACGAGCTTTACGTAGATTAAATCTCTCACAGTAATTGAAGATGATTGGATGTAATATTTCTTCTTTCCTTTTTACGATTTGAAGTCGTTTTCTTAATCATCGTAGAACGTTTCATTTTCACCTGCAATTATAGAATCGCGATCGCAGTCACAGAGAGAAAGACCTTTAAAGAAATAGTTTGACTGGAAAAAAAATAATAAAATAAATAAATAAATAAAAACTATGTTTTAAAAATTAGAATTATATTACTTACAATTCTTTCTTTTTTTTAAGCATCATCTTTTAAAGCACTTATTTAAAGAACTCTTTTAATTTTATTCTCGACCGCTGGTGAAACAACATTATTTCACTAACTAAGTAGAAAACCAGATTTCATTAAACCATTTTATTTAATTGATGTAACCGAGTGCATTTTCCTTTCTTAAATAAAACGAGCTTTGCTTAGATTAAATCTCTTACAGTGATTGAGGATGATTGGATGTAATATTTCTTCTTTCCTATTTACGGTTTGAAGTCGTTTTCTTAATCATCGTAGAACGTTTCATTTTCACCTGCAATTATAGAATCGCGATCGCAGTCACAGTGAGAAAGGCCGTTAAAGAAATCGTTTGACTGGAAAAAAATAATAATAAAATAAATAAATAAAAATAAAATAAAATGAAATAAAATAAAAACTTTAATTAAAAATTATGTTTTAAAAATTAGAATTAATTTATTCCCAATTCTTTCTTTCTCTTTTTAAGCATCATCTTTTAAAGCACTTACATATGGAACTCTTTTAATTTTCTTCTCGACTACTGATGAAACAACATTATTTCACTAACTAAGTAGAAAACCAGATTTCATTAAACCATTTTATTTAATTGATGAAACCGAGTGCATTTTCCTTTCTTAAATAAAACGAGCTTTACGTAGATTAAATCTCTCACAGTGATTGAAGATGATTAGGACTCATGGCGCAATCTACCGACAAAATAGTCAACCCGTAATGTAAGCAACCTGTGTCTACACAGCTTGTATTTCTCACCTTTTTATTTCTTTTTATTTGTTTTATCTTAAATTCTTTATTTTTCTTTATTCATTTAAACTTTTGTTTTAACTTTAAATTTTTATTTTTGGGCATCGTCAACGGACTCTTAATTGTACCTAAGCTTTAGCTTTTTCGACCTCCTGCTTTAATTGTTAGCAAGCAGGAGGTGTTTTACTTAAATTTTAATTTGTTCTAATCTTCTTTTATTTTTATTCAATACTTTTAAGCAACTTCATTTTATGCTAATGTTTTAATTAAATTAAGATGTGGAGGTTTTTGTGGCTCCTAAAGCCACCTAGGAACTCCGAAATAGGTACGCCCGTTGCCCGTTGCCCGAAGATGATTAGATGTAATATTTCTTCTTTCCTTTTTACGATTTGAAGTCGTTTTCTTAATGATCGTAGAACGTTTCATTTTCACCTGCAATTATAGAATCGCGATCGCAGTCACAGTAGAAAGACCTTTAAAGAAATAGTTTGACTGGAAAAAAAATAATAAAATAAATAAATAAATAAAAACTATGTTTTAAAAATTAGAATTATATTACTTACAATTCTTTCTTTTTTTTAAGCATCATCTTTTAAAGCACTTATTTAAAGAACTCTTTTAATTTTATTCTCGACCGCTGGTGAAACAACATTATTTCACTAACTAAGTAGAAAACCAGATTTCATTAAACCATTTTATTTAATTGATGAACCCGAGTGCATTTTCCTTTCTTAAATAAAACGAGCTTTGCTTAGATTAAATCTCTTACAGTGATTGAGGATGATTGGATGTAATATTTCTTCTTTCCTATTTACGGTTTGAAGTCGTTTTCTTAATCATCGTAGAACGTTTCATTTTCACCTGCAATTATAGAATCGCGATCGCAGTCACAGTGAGAAAGGCCGTTAAAGAAATCGTTTGACTGAAAAAATAAAATAAAATAAATAAGCACGTGCGGGAAAAAAAAGAAATAAAACGAAACGCTGCGAGTTGCAGTAGAACCATAAAATGAAGTGTAGCAGCTGTGAATTTATTGAAAACTGTTCCGAGGAAGCTAGATGTAGCTCCGATAATACTTCAAAACACTTTCGAGTGTGTTATTTTTGCTCGCCATTACGTGCTTGCTCAACATCGATTTTCTGAAATGTAATTGAACTTTGAGTCCGATCTAAGACGCGAGAGTAAAATGAAAACAAGGATTAAAACAAGGATTAAGGATTGCTTTAAAAATTTATTTTGCTTGGTTTTATACAAGTTGAAACAAATAATCTAAATAATTACTATAAAGCATAGAATATACAGGCTATTTGTTATTAATCCTTTTATTGTGATGCATATTAATTCTTTTCATAATTGTATTATAAAAACTAAATATCCAATTATATATTTAATTTTGCATGAATACAGTTTAGCAATATACACAGCGTAAAAAAAATAGAAGGACAGTGTTTTTTTGCCAATTAATATCTCTTATTTTCTCCTAACTACCAGATATTTATGCAGATTTAGTTTAATGACCCTTTTTTTTATTTTAGGCAAAAATTAAACATCTACCCTAATATTAATAATAAAATTAGTATATATAATTTCCGATGCGTAAAAAAAAAAGTAGAAGGACACTTGCTAATATATTTAATTTAGTGAGTTGTTCTTTAGTTAAATAGTGATTTTGTTCTTTATTTTATCCTTTTCAGTTGAAAAAATCTAATTTGTTTAAAAGTTACGCTGTTTGTCCGTTCTCAGAAATGCCTAAAGGAATACCTTTGAACGATTTTCAAAAAGGCCGAATTTCCGCATATCAAAATGATGGTAAAAGTGTCAGAGAGATTGCTCGATTGTTGCAGGTGAGCCCCAATACAGTTTCAAACTTTATCAGAAATCCTTATAAAAATGGAATGAAAAAGAAGACTGGTAGACCGAAAAAGTTTCCACCACGTGATGAAAGAAAACTTGTTCGTGTGCTTAAGAAGAACAAAGGAAGTGTTTCAAAGGCAAGAAATCAAGCAGGACTTAATCATGTGACGAAACAAACGGTTTACAACTATATTAAAAGATCTAAAAATTCATTTTCAAAACACGGAAACATCATCCTAAGTGGACACAAGCTCACATTGATAACCATTTAGCGTGAGCTAAGGAGCACATGTCCTGGACTACAGAATGGACTTCTGTGATATTTTCCGATGAAAAGAAATTTAACTTAGACGGTCCAGACGGATATCAGCACTATTGGCATTGTCTGGGGAATGAAGACGAATACTATTCAACACGACAAATGGGAGGAGGGAGTTTAATGATTTGGTTGGCTGTTGGATACGGAGGAAGGACAAGTCTGCTTTTCTTAAATGGTAGGCAAAAACATACAGACTACATTCAAGTGCTGAATTCCGAGCTTCTTTCTTATGGCTCTGACTTGGGGGAGAAGAGTGGAAGTTTCAGCAAGATGGAGCTTCCATTCACACCGCGACTGGAGTCAAAAATTGGTTCCTAACAAATAATGTGGATGTTTTACCATGGCCAGCCAAAAGTCCTGACCTTCATATAGTGGAAAACATCTGGGCAATGCTAGTTCGTCGAGTTTATACTGATGAAAGGCAATTTGATTCGCTAACTCAGCTTCGAGAAGCATTGAATGACTCGTGGGACAATTTTTGTCAAACAGAAGTTCAATCTCTATACAATTCACTTCCAAACAGAATATTTGAAGTTATAAAGGCCAATGGAAAGAACATTCCTTATTAAAATCACTACTTTTTCATTCATTATAATGCTGTCCTTCTACTTTTTTTACAAATTTTCAAAAAAGAGAAACTATTTTTGTTCCCATTAATATTTTATGTTTGAATATCATAATTCTGATGTTAAAATTGTATTTTTAAAATATTTGTAAAATGTTTCTAATAAAAAATTTTAGTAAAAATAAAATATTTTTCGTTTATTGTTACAAAATCAAGTGTCCTTCTACTTCTTTTACGTAGTGTATATACTAGCAATTAATTTTTAAAAATCAAATAGTCACCTTTTACAAAGAAACATTTGAGTTGTAAAAGCAATCATTATATGTTGTAAAGAAAGTAACAATCATACAAATTAATCTCACTTTTTTACTTGTTTTTTTGCTCTAATGCAGCCGGCAAACACTTAGACAGTTGTCTTGGATGCCTTAAGGCAAGCGCTGCACCGACTTTACTCACTTAACACGACCTATGAGCTGCGTGTAGCTCGAAAATAAGCTAAGGACACAGAGTAACAATACCCCCGCAACGCTCTACGATCCTATTAGACCCGGGCCTATGGTTTAAAGTGGATTCTGAAGCACTACAAACATCCAAGGCACCACCAGGACTCGAACCCGAGACCTGTGGTACTGATCGCTAGCCGATATTTATCATTGAATTCTTTTTTATAATTGTATTATAAAAACTAAATAACCAATTAGTATATATTTTCTTTTACATGAATATATTTGAACATTCTACAAGCAATTAGTTTTTAAAAATCAAACAGTCGTCTTTTACAAAGAAACCTTTGAATTGTAAAAGAAATCATTATATGTTGAAAAGAAACTAACAATCACACAAATTAATCTCACTTTCTTACTAGAAAGTCAACAAAAAATGTATTCTATAGTAGTAAAAGTTAACACAAAACTATTTAAGCCTTTTTATTAATATTATATATTAATATTCTTTGGGAGGGGGGAGGACAGTTCAGGTACATTGTAGTTACAATGGTATGATAGTTTTCAAGTACCACATATATTAAAACATATGCAGCTAAATTTTACTGCATATACCACAACACATGCCTTCTTTTCTACTTCCGTGCAAAATATAAACTACAGGGTGATTATAATTAAAGTCCCACTTTCAAAATGCTGTAAAAAAAAGAACCCCTCATCACAATGAGCTCAAATTTTTACTGAAGATACTTGAAGAAGAGAGAAACGGTATGACATCACTAAAAAAGTTCCACCGATATTTCCTTTCCAATTTGTAAAGACCTTGGCGTGGTGTATGGGCTTTCCACTAACAGTGTCACAACTGTTGAATGACTTGGAAGTCCTTTTTCCTTCAAAAAACCGAAACAATCAAACACATTGAACATTACAGTTGGATTAATGTGCAACTCATGCCAAATATGTTGTAATTTCGATTCAAAATATCACTGGCAGCCGAATTTTTCTTTAGCAATTCAGGTACAGGACAGTTCAGTTACATTGTTATTTCTTTTCTGCCTACAGCGCCACATATTAATGCATTTTGGAACTTATTTTGATACCGTACCGTTTTCCCTTCTTCAAGTATCTTCAGTTCAACTCATTGTGATTTTGAACTCATTTTGACGAGTAGTTCTTTTGTACAGCATTTAGAAAGTAAGACTTTAATTATAATCACCCTGTAGTATAGCGTCAACTATTTTAAAGGATCCTATATTTTAAAGTGGAGCTAAGGAAAAAAAGCCTAGATAAATTTTTAAATCTCGTAACCTTCACATTCCTTAAACTATCTTGCGGCCTGGTGGCCAAGGGGCTAGTACTCTAGCTTTTGGTATCCCAGGCTTCAAGTTCGAATTCTGGCGGTGGCATGGATGTTTGTGAGTGGCTCGGAAACCACGTTAAACTGTATGTCCCGGTCTGTTTAGCCCAAAGTGTGCACAAGATGATCGTAGAGCGACAAATCATAACAAACCTTAAAATATCTTAAAATAATTAATATATTTTAAATCAGCGTCAAATTTCAATCACACAAGTTTCTATTACAATCGGAAATATTGATACTATTTTAAAAATATCCTGTTGTTTGATGTTAAATTATTGATAGATTAAATGTTCAATCTTAGTAGAAATTCAAGTTTAATTAAAATAAGTGTCTCTTCAAATGGAATAAAATAAAACATAGATGAATAAAATAAAAAGCACCTTTTTTATTATTTCAAAAATAATTTGATAATCATTTGAAACTAACATTTTTAGCCTAATGTTACAGAAAGTACTTGAAAAACCAGTTATTTTTTCGTAATAGCATGTTTCATATTTTTTGAAATACATTATTATTATAAACTTTGAAAGCAAAAATATTACATAAAATTTTAGTCCATTGTTCATTTTTTATAGACTCTAAGAATTTTGTGAAAAGTTTCTGAAATAAACAATAGGCAGTGATTTTACTAAATAAAGTACATTACAAGTGCAAGACTTCGACATGACAGTACTTTCCATACTGCATGTTTGAAGGTGGTGTATACTATTGCACTGAACTATTTTAGTTTGGTTTATCGCTCTACGGTCACCTTATGCACACTTTAGGCTAAACAGACCGGGACCTACAGTTTAAAGTGGATTCCGAACCATTACAAACACCCATGGCATCGCCGGGACTAGAACCCGAAACCTGTAGTACCGAACGCCAGAGCGCTAGCCACTCGGCCATTCAGGCCCAAACTATTTTAGAGTGGAGCTAAGAAAAAAAAAAAAGCCTTGGCAAATTTTTAAGCTCGTAACTTTCACACTCTTGCTGTCTTAAAATAATATTTTTTAACCAGTGTCAAATTTAAATTACACAAGTTTCTATTAAAATCGTAAATGAAGATGCTATTTTTAAAATATGCTGTTTCTTGGACGTTAAATGATTGATATATTAATCGTTCAATCTTAGTCGAAATTCAAGTTTAATTAAAATAAGTGTCTGTTGATTGCTGACGAATAAAATAATACACACCTTACTTTATTATTTCAAAAATATTTTGAAAAACATTTGAAACTAAATTTTTAGCCTAACGTTATAGAAAAGCATCTGAAACCAGTTATGTTTTCGAAATAGTATATTCCATATATTTCGAAATACATTATTATTATAAAAATTTGAAAGCAAACACATTACATAAAATTTTATTCCATTGTTCATTTGTTTATAGATTTCAAGAATTTTGTAAAAAGTTTCTGAAATAAATAATATGAAATGTTAGTTCTAAATAAAGTACATTACGACTATAAGACTTCATCAATAAACTTTCGTAATGTTATTATAATAGTGACAAGAATGATAAAGCACTGAGCTGGCATTAAATTAGTACAACCACTGAAATCTGTAAGCCAGCGAATTTTGTTCTCAGAATGTTAGCTTCTAGTCTATCATACAAGCAGTTATACGTGGGACAGTGCTCCACACATTCGCATGTTTTAGTATCGAGTACACTGTAACTGTCACATATCTTTCCACCGCAACAGTGAAGATCAGGTATGCTGCTCTGGTTGGCCGGCAAACATTTTCCACATGATTCCCTACATTTGTACCAAATGTTAAGATCTCCATCACAACCGCCTGTCTTCTTGTATCGTTTTGGTCGTGCCAAAACATCCTCGCATATAGTAGGCCAGTCTGGGTAGTCTGACACTAAATCATTTCTACACGGGTAGCTACAATCATTCAAATCCCATCCTTCCTTGCAGTCGCATCTGCAATCCTTTACATTGGCAGTGGCGCAATTTCTGCAATTCAACACACATTCGCAGTCCAGATTATACTCTGTACACATCCTCTTTTCCACCGTCAGATTCTTGTAGCATAGATTGCCATCTACCATTTCGCTTCTGGTACAGGGTCTACCCAACCGGTACATCTCAATGCCAGACCTCTGCCAGTTACCTCCGGGGTGGTAATGGCAGTTGACAAGAACTTTTGACCTTCTCGGAAAGCAATAGCTTCTTCGAGCACAGCCCACGTGCTGCGAGTAACCCCACATTACCTGGGTGAAGTGGCCACACTGGATTTTCTTCTTACCTGGAGGAGTTCTTAGGCAAGATTGTGTGGCATAATCCCAATTCAGATATTCCATGTAGAACAAGTATAAATATCTGTCTATGTAATTACTGGATCCCGTATAGAGATTCTGGCCTGTGTTGTATGTCATGTTGTCCGATTTTGCATATCCATGCTCAAATTTGCAATTTCAGGAATTCACCGGCTGCCCATTCTAAAGTCTTGTTGTATTCCATCATCTTCATATTAGCCCCTTCTACAATAGGCTCAGTGAAGTTAGATCTATATATATTATGCAGATCCACATAATATTGCCTTTGCTCATCTGTATAAACATCAACACTATAATCCTCTACGTTTTCAGACTGGACTATAATATCATACAATTCGAAGTCTTCATGATCATCTTCTTCGACTGAATCTTCAAGGACTTCGTCATGTGCACTGTAATCTTCTTGTTCAGATTCTATAAGTTCGTTCAACGTATTTTCGTACGACGACGGAACTATAGGCATAAAATTAGCATCTTTACCAGAAATTACACGGAAAAATGTTAAAATTAACAAGAAAATAAACCATTCCATCATATGAAAGAACGGAGATGTTCTTTTAAATTACAAAAAATTATGTTTAGTAATAAAATGAAATCATTTTATATATCTTTCCAAGACAAACTTCACTACCGTAAAACAAATTTGCTTTCTTAAATAAAGACTTTGTTTTGAGAATTCTTTGATGCAATGCACGAGCTAATGATGTGCAATGATGCACGAGCATGGTTGGAAGTAAAATTTAAAATTAAATCGATTTTAAAAGCATTAAATGCTTAAAATATTAATTTTTTATCCTCGTGAAGTTATAGAAATCCGCGTTTTATGTGAAAAAAATAATTAAAATTTTTTAATACATGAAAATTTTTTTTGCGATAACATATTCCTCATTTAACCATATTGAAAAAAAAATATAAATTAATTTTTTGTACAATTAAGTAAGTTAAATTGCAGTCTTACGTGATGATTATATTGTAAAATATTTGTGGATTTCATTAAGGCATTGAGATTGATTGCTTTAGCTTTTTATAACCTCTCATTAAACGTGATTCTTCCTTCTCTATTGGCGGCTTGATGAGCAAGTGAGTATCGCTCTGACCTTTGGTATCACACACAGACTTCTGTTTGAATCCTGGCGGTAGCATGGACGTTTGTTAGTGGTTCGTGTTCACCTTGAACTGAAAGTTCCACTCTGTTTAGCCCTCGTGTGCACAAAATGAACGTATGTATGCTAGTTTCTAACAATGTTGTCAGGAAAGTTGTTTAATACTAATAATCATGTTCAGACTGTATAAGTTTTTACGAGTTTTAATAATGTATTATTACAATTTATAAAAATTTTACGATTTTTATAATATAATATAGTATTATGTAGATATGCTAAAAGATTTAACTAAATTCTTTTTTATTTAATTAGATTATAATTTATAAAAATTTATTCTAAAATCAGATCTATGTAGATAATGATTTTAATCAAATAAAATTTTTTACACAATAGAAGCAACTTTTTTTTTTTGGCAAAACTTGCTCTGTCAGGAATGCTAGTTTCTAACAATGTTGTCAGGCATGTTAGTTTCCAACAATGTTGTCAGGCATGTTAGTTTCCAACAATGTTTTCAGGAATGTTAGTTTCTAACAATGTTGCCAGGAATATTAATTTCTAACAATATTGTCAGGAGGGGTAGTTTCCAACAATGCTTCCAGGAATGTTAGGTTTTAACAGTTCTGTCAGTAATGCTAGTTTCTAACAATGTTGTCAGGAATATTAGTTTCTAACAATGTTGTCAGGAATGTTATTTAATACTAATAAACATGTTCAGATTGTATAAGTTTCTATGACTTGTAAGGATGTATTTTTACAATTTATAAGAACTTCATAATTTTTATAATGCATATAAAGCCTTCTAAAGATAATGATTTTATTAAAAATATTACACAATAGAAGCAACTTTTATTCATTTATTTATTTTTGAAACAAAACTTGATCTGTCAGGGAATGTTACTTTCTAACAATGCTGTCAGGAATGTTAGTTTCTAACAATGCTCTCAGGAATGTTAGGTTTTAACAGTTCTGTCAGCAATGCTAGTTTCTAACAATGTTGTCACTAATGTTAGTTTCGAACAATGTTGTCAGGAATGTTATTTAATACTAATAATCATGTTCAGACTGTATAAGTTTTTATGAGTTCTAATGTATTATTACAATTTATAAATCTTTTACAATTTTTATAATACATATAAAGCCTTCTCTAAAGATAAAGATTTTAATCAAATAAAATTTGTTACACAATAGAAGCAACTTTTATTTTTTGAAACAAAAATTGCTCTGTCAGGAATCTTAGTTTCTGCGCCGGCACATTAAATAGAGCACTCCAAGCAACAAAAAACTAGGATTCCAACATTGGAAGAAAGTAAGAGGATAAAGGCAGTTCTTTCAGTAACTGAAAATAAAAAAAAATATTCAAAGATTTGAAATAATTTTATTTTGGTTGTAAAATATATATACAACAAGATTTGATTAAAATTTATTTTGGAGGGTAATGTATTGAAACGATTTTCCATCAATAAATAATTTATTCTCTTATTTAATCGAAAATATTACTTCCAAGCACTACAAATCAGCTTAAAATTTGTTGATATTTTTTTCAGTTTTATTCTTTAGCATCTCAGTTAATTTATTCTGTCTGATTTTAGAATTTTTTATAAAGAATAAAATTAAATAAAAAAATTTAGTTAAATCTTTTAGCATCTCAATTAATTTATTCTGTCTGATTTTAAATAAATTTTTATAGATTATAATCTAATTAAATAAAAAGAATTTAGTTAAATCTTTTAGCATCTCAATTAATTTATTCTGTCTGATTTTAGAATAAATTTTTATAAATTATAATCTAATTAAATAAAAAAAGAATTTAGTTAAATCTTTTAGCATCTCAATTAATTTATTCTGTCTGATTTTAGAATAAATTTTTTATAAATTATAATCTAATTAAATAAAAAAATTTAGTTAAATCTTTTAGCATCTCAATTAATTTATTCTGTCTGATTTTAGAATAAATTTTTATAAATTATAATCTAATTAAATAAAAAGAATTTAGTTAAATCTTTTAGCATCTCAATTAATTTATTCTGCTTCATTTTAGAATAAATTTTTTATAAATTATAATCTAATTAAATAAAAAAAGAATTTAGTTAAATCTTTTAGCATCTCAATTAATTTATTCTGTTTCATTTTAGAATAAATTTTTATAAATTATAATCTAATTAAATAAAAATGAATTTATCTAAATTTTTAAAGTGAAATTCTTATAATTTCGTAATTTCTGAATGTAGCACTAGAATCAGATTAAAATTTGTTGATATTTTTTCAGTTTTATTCTTTAGCATCTCAATTAAATTATTCTGCTTCATTTTAAAAGAAATTTATATAAATTATAATCTAATTAGACAAAGCAGAATCCAACTAAATTTTTTATACAGAAATAAAATTAAATTTCATGCATAAACATGTGCTATTTATTATATGATTTGATATAGTATCCCAACATACCATACCAACCAATTAGGTTTTATTTGTTTGTCAGAGAGTAAATAACTTGACTACTCAAAGTAAAATTAATGCATTTCGTAATTTGATATTTGTTTATGTATAAAAATACGTTTACATATGTTTACATTTCGATATTTGTTTATGTATAAAAATATTTTTACATACGTTTACATTTCGATATTTGTTTATGTATAAAAATACGTTTACATTTCGATATTTGCTTATGTATAAAAATAAGTTTATATACGTTTACATTTCAATATTTTTTTATGTATAACAGTTGGGCTGAAATGTTCGTAGGCTGACACGTAGATGGTACTACTAGTATAAGTTATACTAGTTATAGCCCTAACCTTCAAACGACAGCTGTATAAATTTGACAGCTGTTGCACTATTAGTATGCGAGTTATAGCATTTTTAGTGTTCATCACGAGCAGTCCACTCGGCTGACTGTCGATTGGACTCCGGTGTGAAATGATGATGTTTCCTCCTTTGTCACATATAGAAGCCAAAATTCAGGTTTATTACAATAGAACAGCTCCAAACACTGCTTAGAATCATCCATTCGTTGTTGTTTTTGGTCGATTGTGAGCTCGCGCTGCACCCACTTTGAACAGAGCTTTCGCATGTCCAAATATTCATTCACGATATGTCCAACACATTCCTTTGATATCTTTAGGGTCTCAGCTATCTCAATCAACTTCACTTTACGGTTATCAGAAATTATTTTGTGTACTTTTTTGATGTTTTCGTCGGTAACAACCTCTTTGGGGCGTTCATTTCGCCTCTTTTAAATTTAGCAAACCACTTCTCTACGGTTGATTTTCCTGGTGCAAAGTCCGAATAATGTTTATCAAGCCAAGCACTGGCTTCAATAGTATTTTTTTTCGCCAAAAAACAATGCTTTATTAATACCACGAAATTCCTTTTTATCCATTTTTTCAAACTAACAAAAGTTTCTTCACTAAAAATGCTATAACTCACATACTAATAGTGCAACAGCTGTCAAATTTATACACGTGTCTTTTGAAGGTTAGGGCTCACTAAAAATCATATGGATTTAATACTAGTAGCGCCATCTATAGTGTCAGCCTACGAAATGTTCAGCCCACCTGTTAAAAATACATTTACACGTTTACATTTACATGCTTTTACATTTCGGTATTTATCTATGCATAAAATATGTTTACCTATGTTTACATTTCGATATTTGTTTATGTATAAAAATACGTTTACATATGTTTAAATTATATTACGTTTAAAAATACGTTACATTACGTTTACATTTACTATTTTTAGAAAAAATTGTCTTAAAATTTTATCTTACAAAATCCAGCTTGAATTTTCTCCTCACAACGCTTTCCAGTATAACCTGCATCACACCTAAAAAAGAAATTGAAACATTCAAAATGTACATGTGCTGTTTAATTTAAATGCTATTGTACATTTTTAATTATGAGTATTTCGTGCATATAACAATAATTTCGTGCACTGCATATTAACAATTTGCTGCAATTCCTCAATTCTCATCTGGACATTTACACTCTTACCTCCAGTACAACGGAAAAAGTTGCCAACTTACGAATCTTTTGCTCTCAATCCAAGATAAATGTAAGTTTGGTTTGCCACTCTACTGTCATTTTTTGCCCACTTTAGGCTAATTAGATCGGGATCTACAGTTTAACGAGGATTCCGAACCACTAACAAACACTCATGCCATCGTTAGGGTTCGAATCTGAAGCCTATGGTACCAAATGCCACAGCGCTAGCCAATTAACTTACTCGCGGAGAAGAAAGTATACTGTAAATTTTTAAATTCTATTCTTTGATTTGGGCCTGAATGGCTGAGTGGCTAGCTCTCTGGCGCTCGGTACTACATTTTTCGGGTTCGAGTCTGGGCGGTGCCATGTATGCTTGTAGTGGTTCGGAATCCCCTTTACGCCCGTAGGTTCCGGTCTCACTTGACTGTAGAGTCTTCAACGTGAGACTGACAACCCTACCCCGTAAAGAGAAAACATCTAATGTCTAGAAATTTGCCAGCAAGCAGACGACCTTGGCCCACTATGGGGCTGTTGCGTCAATGATGATGATGAAGTTCTGATAACAGTTGGAGTTTCTGAATCCTCTGCTAGTAAGATTTATTATGAAAACAAATAAGTTAAAAATGGAGAAAATTCATTCGATTGCATAGGTAGAATTATATAGAAATTAACTGTTGCTTTCTATTAATTTTATAATTGGTAAATCTTGTTAAGTAATAATAACGATAAATATAAGTAATAAATTAAAAAATTATACTGAATAAAGTGTTATTACCTGCATATATAAGCTGTACCAACATCATCCAGCTTCAGAGGTTTGCACGTCCCATGCAAACATTTATCCGGACTGCATTCATCTGAAATCAATTTTTATTGAAAAATAAAATCAGTTTGACAAAAAAAAAAAAAAAAAAAAAAAAAAAAACTTTGCTCGTCTTCAATAAATATAGAAGTATATCTTTCTGTGCATTTATTTTCGAAAAAATAACAATTAAAAAAACTATAAATAAGAAAATAGAATAAGTATACCTCATGAAATTAGCGATTGTCTGCGCAATCTTAACAGATTGAAAATAATTACAGATGGAATATGGACTACATCCTGAGTTGTTGCATCGTGATTTTTTGAGGAAGCTGAGGAAGTGTCCACTCCTACGAGAAGGGATGGAAGGTGACACCCTCCGCACTTGACGGATTATCTTAAAGGGAGGTTTTTGGATAAGAGAGAGCTCTGCGAAAAATCGGCAAAGAGTGTTGTTTTTCTCTTTTTCTCTGAAGTGACAGAACAGGCCGGAGTTTCTGCCTTTTTCAAATTGAGCCCTTTGTGTTTTCCTGTATCACGCCTTGTCATAATTAAAGTCTGTGGCAGACTACGTGCTTTGAATTCGTAGTAGACTCGAGAACTCTGAAGATCTGCACTTGTGAATGTAATTTAAATCTTTAATTTTCCTTTTTTCTTGTAAATAATAAATTGTATTAACCCAGACCTCTGTATATATATATATATATATATATATATATATATATATATATATATATATATAATGTTTCTAAATAAAATTTAAAGTGTTCCCCTGAACCTGAAAGTGGTCCTCTTCTTGAAGCCGTTATAGATATAGTATAGGTTGAGAAGTTACAAATTTAAAGTCGCAAGAGAGAGAAGAAAACCACCATGAAGGTATGACAAGGGAGAGAAAGGGGCAACTCAACTCTAGGCACAGTGATGTAGCGTGGTGTAGTAGTAACTGTCCTATAGCTAGATTTCTATTAGATACAAGACATGGTCGTTTAATGAGAATTAATTGTATTTACTGAATATGTAATAAAATCTAAGTACAATCTATGTGTCTGTAGCGACACCTATTGATGTAAAATGGAATACAAATTGAACAACTTCTACTTTCACTGTTAAAAAGGGAATTTTCCCGCTAGAATAAAAATAGAATATACATAGAATAGAATAGCGTTCGAAGTAGAATAAACATGTCGTAATTGTGAAAATTGATTATCGTCTTTTATTTTGTCGTCTGGATTTTTATAACACTACGCAACTTTTACAATACCGCCACATACTTGGTGACCCGTGAATTGTTTGCAAACAGTGAATTATTTACAAAATGACTGAATCTAATGAATCGGCGAAAAAAGATGAAGTAGCGCGGGTAAGTGTCAAAATACCTCCTTTTTGGGCTGAAAAACCAGAAATATGGTTCTTTCAAGTTGAAGCACAGTTTTCAATTTGTGGAATAACAGCCGAGGATACAAAATTCAACTACTTAGTTTCGCAATTAGAACCGAAGTTTGTTGAAAGTTTGTGGGACATTATAAGTGATGATAATAGAACAAAATATACCGCTGCTAAAACACGATTGCTGAATACTTTTAAAGAAAGCGAAAATAAGCGTCTTCAGAGACTGCTGACAGGACTTGATTTGGGAGATCTTACACCCAGTCAACTTTTACAAAAAATGAGAAATCTGGCTACTGATGGAATTACTAATAAGGTACTAACAACATTATTTCTACAAAAAATGCCTGATTCCGTACGGAATATTTTACTAGTTAGTGATGAAGGAATTGAGAAACTCTCATTAATGGCGGATCGTATTCTTGAAATGCAACCAAAACAAGAACTTTACCGTGTAAGCAATGTTTCATCAGGATCAGATGCCTTAACTGAGTTACAACAACAAATTACATCTTTGGAAAATAAACTTGAAAAACTGAGTGTCACAAGGAACTCTCGCTCCCAAACAACAAATAGCGGTCGATACTCTTCTTCTCATCGAAGTAAGTCTCGCAATCGCTATTATAATACTTCTGGCAAGTACTGTTATTACCATTTTCGTTTTCGAGAAAAATGTTTTCCTGATAAATGCAAAGCTCCATGTGCATGGCAAAAACACATGGCAAAAACACACTAACACATTTATACTGATCATAAACCGTTAATATTTGCTTTTAAGCAAAACCATGATAAAGCCTCCCCCAGACAACTCAGACATCTACAATATATCTCACAATTCTCTACTAACCTATACCATATCAGTGGTCGAAACAATGTGGTAGCAGACAGACTGTCTAGAATTGAGGACATCGATTCACCTATTGTTGATTATGACTTGATAGCAGATGCACAAATTAATGATGATGAACTGCAACAATTGAAATTACATTCCAAATCATTACATTTTAAAGAACACCAATTGCCATCAGGGAAGCTTTTGTTTGTGATACCTCTACTTCCAGTATCAGACCATTCATACCAAAAAAGTTTCGAATGACAATATTTAATACAATTCACAGTTTAGCTCATTCTGGAATTCGAACTACTGTAAAAGAAATAACTAAAAGATTCATTTGGCCAAATATGAAAAAAAGATGTTAAACAGTGGACTCAAACTTGCATCAACTGTCAGAAAAATAAAAATAACTAAACATACCAAATCAGAATATTCACAATTTCAAGCACCAGATGAGATTTAGTGTCGTTCATATAGATTTAATTGGACCTTATTCACCTTCTAATGGATACACATACTGCTTGACGTGTATTGATCGGTTTACCTCTTGGATGGAAGTGGTACCGTTATCAAATATCACTGCAGAAAGTATAGCGAAAGCTTTTATGAGCATTGGATTACCCGATTTGGTGTACCTACTTGTGTTATTACTGACAGAGGCACTCAATTTATTTCAGAACTATTTCGAAGTCTGGCTGCGCTATGTGGTGTTAAAGTAAACCATACGTCTTCTTACCATCCTCAGAGTAATGGAAAAGTTGAACGTCTTCACCGTACCTTGAAAACAGCTATTAGATGTCATAACAACGTTCGTTGGACGGACACATTACCGACGGTTCTTATGGGTTTGCGAGCTGCTCTACATGAGGACTCTAAGTATACAATAGCTGAAATGGTTTATGGCAAAACTATTAAACTACCAGGCGAATTCTTTGAAGAATCCAGATTGCCAATATCTGATGATAATTTCGTAAGCAATCTCCGAAAACAGATGGCTGACTTAAAACCATACCAATCCAAAAACAAATGTAAACAAAAGATTTTCATTCCAAAAGATTTGTACACATGCTCACATGTATTTCTGCGAATTGACAGAGTTAAAAACCCTTTAGAACCCCCATATGAAGGACCCTATTTGGTATTGCAAAGATCCACGAAAAACTTTCTTCTATCAATTAAAAATAAACAAGTTAATATTTCAGTGGATAGATTAAAACCGGCATATGTGTTACAACCTAATGAACTTCTGAATCCAACGTCATCAAATGATCATACATCTGTGCCGAGTGACCAAACATTTATACCAAGTCAGCAAGTTGTACAACCAAATACAACAACACGTTGTGGAAGACAAGTAAAACTTCCTGTTCGTTTCAATGACATTATTGACTTTTCTTCAAACTTATAATTCATCCATTCCATTTTAAAAATTAATTTGATTTATTGTATGTAAATGTTTATATGTAATTGTATTTGTAATTATTTTGTACAATTTAAATTTGTCTCAATGTGTATTTGTTCGCTAATATTTGTATAGATATATTAATTCTTCTACCATTTTCAAAGTAACGTAACTTTGTTACTGGTAGGGGAGTGATGTAGCGACACCTATTTATGTAAAATGGAATACAAATTGAACGACTTCTACTTTCACTGTTAAAAAGGGAATTTTCCCGCTAGAATAAAAATAGAACGTAGTAAGCGTTCGAAGTAGAATAAACATGTCGTAATTGTGAAAATTGATTATCGTCTTTTATTTTGTCGTCTGGATTTTTATAACACTACGCAACCTTTACAATACCGCCACATGTCTAAGTAATTTATGGAAATGATGCTGAGGATGTAATATATTTTTCCTAATATATCGGGAATTGCAGAAAAATCGCTACTATATCAGAAAATAGGATTTAATTAAAAACTTCTTTAACTTTAATTTTATCCTCACATAATCCTGAAGGAAGGCCCACAGTCTGTCCAAAATGCCCCAGAATCACCCACTAAACAGCGAGCTCCCATGTCCCAGCATAGTGGTTCTAACTTTTCACACAGAACATGCTTTTCGCATTGTCGTCCAGTAAAATTCGTTGGACAGTCGCAGATCCAGTCGCCTCTTTCGGCCATCTTGCATACGCGTCCTTGCTTGCAGTCTCCGTCCTAATGGCAGATGTCAGTCGAAGAAACAGTCGGGTATCAGGAATTCATTATGGAAAGATGTATAGAACAGGGGTGGCCAATCTGCGGCAGCCTTGAATTGATTTATCACACTTATATAAAATATATTGAGGGTCTGATGGCTGAGTGACTAGCGCTCTGGTGCTCGGTACCACAAGTTTCGGGTTCGAGTCCCGGTGGTACCATGGATGTTTGTAGTGGTTCGGAATCCACTTTATACCGTAGGTCCGGGTCTAACATGATCGTTGCGGGAGTATCGTTACTCCGCGTCCGTAGCTTATCTTGAAGCTACATGCACCTCCTGGGTAGTGTTAAATGAGTAACGTCTGTGCAGCACTTGCCTTAAGGCATCAAAGACAACTATCTAAATGTTAGAATATATATATATATATATTTATTTTATAATGGCCAAAGTAGAGGAAACCAATGCATTAAAAAAACTCATTATGTGTGCATCCATTTATTCAAAAATGAACTGTCCAAATTGTGAGAAAAAATTAACTTTGATTTCAAAATAATAATCTTGCGAACAGACAGATATTGTCTGTTTTATCTATGAGTTCGCAGAGTAATTAATTTATATTCTGCGAACACATGAGGCATGCGCATCTTGGAACATCTAATATAACATGTTCTTTGTTTTACTTTAAGTGATCACAACGACGCGGTGACCATCCTTAGATACGCACAATTGATTGTTGATAGAAGAGTAAACCAGACTCTCAGTTGAAGTTGTTAGGGCTTTTGGTTCAACTTTCGCCTTAGAATCGATTTTATTTTTCAAAAATGAAATGGACCAAACACAAAACACGCTCAAACATACCGGACGCTAAATTGCAACATCCATTACGATGTGCAAATACCCAAATTGAGATCGATTTGCAAAAGCTAAGTGAAAGAGTGGAGAAACAAATATCGCACTCGTAAAATAAATATATTTTAAAGATTTCGGGTTTTATTTCGCTTATAGTTATATATTTTTTATATTTCATTTTTAGTGTTATTGTATATATTTCTTTACAATGTGCGTTTAGTATCATTATTATGTTATCTATGTTTACATGTAAGAATAATAGCAAACACACAAATAATAAATCATTATGTTTCAATTTTTCGCTAAAAAAAAAGTGTACAGTGGGTCTAAATCTGATATGATTTGGTTTGGTTTGTCGCTTTACGATCATCTGGTGCACGCGTTAGGCTAAACAGACCAGGACCTACAGTTTAAAGTGGACTCCGAACCACTACAAACATCCATGGCACTGCCGGGACTCGAACCCGAAACATGTGGTACTGAGCGTCAGAGCGCTAGCCACTCGGCCTCTAGGCCCCCTAAAATCTTATATGAGAATATATAATTTTATATGCGGCCCGTGTGGTTATGATGCATTTCCTAAGTGACCGAAAGATCATTTGGATTGGCCACCCCTGAGTTAAACAGATGATTTACAAATGGAAAGTAATAGAATATCTAAATAAGGAAAAAAAATGGAATATACCTGTACATGTGCCATTTTTCTGACCGTAACCTCTCGAACAAAGGCATACTTTAACACCCTCCTCATCATAATGGCAATCCTTAGAATTATTACCGCAATCACATTCTGAAACAAGTAATATGAAAAAAAAAAAAAAAAAAATTTAAAGTCAATTCCTACTCCTTTTTCACTTTATTACAGAAAGTCCTTTATAAATAATTTTCATTCATTTTTTAAAGTTTATATGGCGCCATCTATTGGTAGATATATGCAACTTAAATCTAAAAAAAACTAAAATTAATTAATTAAATTTAATGAATGAATTAACATTTTAAAAAACTGCATTAACATCCAGTGTCATCCACTACAAATTAAAAAAAATGTATTAGAACTTGAGTGGATGAACAAAAAGTATTTTATGAATGATTGAAAATTTGAACAAGATATATATAGGGAGAGTGCGAGCTAATAGAAGGAATTGAAAAATGAAATAGCGAAGAAAAAAAAAATGGACTAATCTTCCAAAATCTATAAAATGACGGCAATATATATTAAGAAACACGAAAAATATTACGTTTATATATATATATATATATAGATATAAAATTAAAATTAAATGAGCTTGCTTTTCATACATTTATAATTAATATTTTTATTAATATTCCAATAAAATCAGCTTGTGAAAAGTAAGAAAAAAATAAACCAATAAGAAATGTTTAAAGTTGTCCAGGACATCTTTGTCCCCTTCGTTCTCAAATACCAATATACTACTGTGCCCACAAAGTAAGACCAATTAGTTTTTTTTTTCAAAAACTCTTTAGTTATTCTTCTAAATTTATTTCATCGCCTTCAAAGTAGTCCACTCCGAACACAATGCACTTATGCCAACATTTTTTCCAATCCTCAATGCATGCTAAATAGTCATCGGCAGGGATGGCCTTCAAAGCGCTCGGCGATTCACGTTGAATCTCTTCAATCGACTCAAAACGCTGTCCCCAGAGTGGTCTTTTGAGTTTAGGGAATAGCCAGAAGTCGTACGGTGTGAATTCTGTGGTAGTGGAACGATATGGATTTCATATCTGGCGAAAAGGTCACGAAGAATCAATGCAATGTGAGTTGGCGCATTCAATGTTTTCGGTACCAATCGAGATTTGACGCGTTTGAGGCCCAAAATGGAATTGACCAACCCTTTCGGAATTCCAACATCATCCTCAAGGTTTCTAATTGTAAATCGACAGTTTACAAGCACCAAATATTTAATTTTTTGGATGTGAGCTTTGTCGGGTAGGGATGGATGGTCGACCAGAGGGCGCTTCGTCTTCAACGCGTTCTCTGCCTTCTTTGAACTGTTTATACCACTTCTAAACATTTCTTTCCGCTCACAGAATGCATTCTGCAGCATTCTATACGTTTCCGCAGACAAAATTGAATGCAAGTTCTTTGCTGAATTAATTCAGACATTTCAAAAATCGCCGGAATCAGTTGTAGCGTCTCACAAAGCCAAGCGTAACTCACACACTAATGAATATTTTGATGTCAAATTTCACGCAAATGTCAAGGGCAGTGCCAACAACCTGAAAAAAAAATTATATTCTATATGCCCCGGGAATTTTAAATTGAAAATTGGGCTTCTTTTTGGACACAGTAGTTATTTTGTGGTAACTGAAAAAAAAATAATTCAAAAGTTAAACGAGTTTACTTTTCACACATTTGTAGTTAATATTTTCATTAATATTCCCATAAAAATATGCCGAGAAAAGTAAAAAAAAATAATAATAAAGCAATAAGAAACCTTTAAAGTGGTCCAAGACAACACTAACCCATTTCACTCTCAAGTGCCAATATATTTTATGGGAAAAAAAATATAATGAAATAGATAAATATTTAAAAAAAAAACTAAATGAATTTACTTTTCACACATTCATAGTTAATACTTAGTTAAAGTTGTTATGATGTAAATTTAAAACCTTTTGTTTTCTTTAAATTAATTTTTTTTGAAACATTACACAATTAAAATACCTTACCTACGCATTTATGGTAATAGAAAAAAAAATATATATATATATATATATATATATATATATATATATATATATATATTTTTTTTTTGACTGAAGTGACAAAAGTCATGGGATACCTCTTAATATCGTGTCGGCCCTCCCTCCTTTCGCCCGGCGAAGGGCAGCAACTCGACGTGGCATGGACTCAACAAATCGTTGGAAGTCTTCTGCAGGAATATTGAGCCATGCTGTCTCGATAGACGTCCATAATTGTGAAAGCGTTGATGGTGCAGGATTTTGGGCACGAACAGACCTCTCGATGATGTCCCATAAATGCTCGATGGGATTCATGTCGGGCGATGTAGGTGGCCAGATCATTCGTTGGAATTGTCCAGAATGTTCTTCAAACCAATCGCGAACAGCTGTGGCCCGGTGACATGGCGCATTGTCATCCATAAAAATCCCATCGTTGTTTGGGTACATGAAGTCCATGAATGGCTGCAAGTGATCTCCAAGTAGCTGAACATAAGCATTTCCAGTCAATCTTCGGTCCAGTCGCACCAGAGGACCAAATCCATGCCATGAAAAAACAGCCCACACCATTACGGAGCCACCACCAGCTTGAACAGTGCCTTGCTGACAGTTTGGGTCCATGGCTTCGTGGGGTCTGCGCCAAACTCGAACCCTACCATCAGCTCTTACCAACTGAAATCGTGACTCATCGGACCAGGCCACGGTTTTCCGTTCATCTAGGGACCACCCGATATGCTCACGTGCCCACGAGAGTCACTGCAAGCGATGTCGTTCTGTCAGTAAAGACACTCGAGTCGGTCTTCTGCTGGAATAACCCAAGAAAGCCAAATTTCTCCGCACAGTTCTAACAGACAAGTCCCTTGTACGTCGCACATTGATTTCTGCGGTTATTTGACACAGTGTTGCTTGTCGGTTAGAATTTACGACTCTTTGCAGACGTCGCCGGTCTCGGTCGTTAAGTGCAGGCGGTCGACCACTGCGCTGTCCATGGTGGGATGTTATGCCTGAAATTTCATACTCTCGGCACACTCTTGGCACAGTGGATCTGGGAATGTTGAATTCCCTAACGATTTCCGAAATGGCATGACCCATGCGTCTAGCTCCAACTAACATTCCGCGTTCAAAGTCTGTTAATTCCCGTCGTGCGGTCATCATCACGTTAAAACCTCTTCACATGAATAACTTGAACAGAAATGAAAGCTCTGCGAAAGCACTGCACATTTATACCTGTTCTACGCGATGCTACTGCCATCTGAAAATTTGCATATTGCTATCCCATGACTTTTGTCACTTCAGTGTATATATATATATTGAAAAATAAAAAAAAGTATATAAAATAGAAAAATAGGTTTAAAAAATTAAACTAGTTCACACATTCACAGTTAATATTTAGTTGTACTTGTTATGATATCATTTTAAAACCTCTTGTTTTCTTTAAGTTCCAACATTAGTAGTGTTTTCCAACATTACAAAATTGAAATACCTTACCTACGCATTTATTTAACCGCTGCGTAAAATCTTCTTCACAATCACAAACTTTCTTTCCGCCTTTACCAATCTCGCAACCTTTTGAATTAAGGCCACAATCGCATGCTGAAAATGTAAACAAAAATCGACTTATTTTTTTCCAATAAAATATTTTTAAAATAAATTTCTGTATTTTTCATGCAAAAAACAATTTAATACAACTGAAAACCTTTGTTAACATTGATTAGAAATCGAAATAAAAAAAAATATATTAATTCGAAAACATTTTATTATTTTTAACGAGAATCAAAATTATTAAATGTTTTTTATTTCTTATCCCACTTGGTAGACAATATCTAGACCAAGTCCAAGAACCCGTGTGGTCTCATGGAAGGAGGGAAAGTGTGTTGCAATGGAGCAGCGGTAGTAAGAAGTTTGACGTGGCCCCGTGACGCTGAAGAAGGAGGGTCGTGCCTTCCGGGAGGACATTTTAGGAGGAACTACTCCGCGTTTGCGTATAGTGTGGGAGAAAACAAAAAAATCCCACCCGGAAGTCCGATGAGCGAAGGGCCTGATGGCCGATTGTCTAGTACTCTGGATCCGGGTACCACAGGTATCGGGTTCGAATCCCGGCGGTGCCGTGGATGTTTGTAGTGTATCGGAATCCACGTTAAATCATAGGTCCCGGTCTCATATGACCATAGAGCGTCACAGTGCCCAATCAGACTTCTTCTCACCCGCATCATTCCCAAACTGTAAAGGGGCAACTTAACTCTAGGCACAGTGATGTGGTGTAGTAGTGGTCCGATGAACGAGGGCAGAGGCTCAACATCACAAGAGCCATCGAGACTCCTCGTGTTTTGAAACAGTTTCTACAACAGAGCCGCCAGCGGATTGAACCTCAGCCCTACTGCTCACCATCGGAGCGCGTTGCCAGTAGGGATTGCAATATCGGACCAAAAGTTCAATACCAGTATTTGGTATTTTTTAGATTTTAATAGCGGGATACCGGTAGTAGAAATTTTAGAAAAAGAAAGAAAACATAGGTATTTTTTTGTTTTATTTGCCAGTTTTATTAGAGAATGTAAATATCATAAAAAAAAAATGTGTAACTTATGAATTATAACATTACATAAAGAATCACAAAAAAGTAATGGAACATCTTATTTATTTATATCACAAAAATGTGTAAATATCACTATTCAGTCTGTGGTACTATTATGAATTTTTGAAATGTGGTCTTAAAAAACATAATGCATCAATTGTACTATCATTATGCCAAGAACGTAATTTTGTGCAAAAATTATCAGCTGTCGAAAACGCTCTTTCAGCATCTACGCTAGTGGGTGGTACTGTTAGCAATGCGCGATATACTTTTTCTAAGTATTTACCTCTAAATCCCTCATCTTCAAATAAATCTATTTCTCGTCGGTGTGTTTTGGATGTAGCTGATTTCTGTATTGTATTTTGATTTGTTGGAATTTTTTTATTTATCGCTAATTCTAATTTTTGTTTAAGAGACAATCCCTTTTCACTATCGACATTAGTGTCATCATAATTTCTAGTTTTCAGATAAGAATTCTGAATTTCTAGTAAATACCGAAAAAACGGTATTTAAACTTGTGAATACCGGTATTACAAAATTGTACAAACGGCTCAAAATACCGGTATTCGGTATCCCGGTATACCGGTATTCAATCCCTAGTTACCAGTGAGCCTTGAGTCGGTCAGGCATTACTAAATGTAACTCTCTAGAAAGTTCTATTATGGAACTATTATGCAACTATTGTAAATTCCGAAAATAGTTTAGTAGTGTGCAAGTTCGCCAACTAGATTTTAACTGAGTGTGGTTGGGTTGAGGTACTTGAGGCACAAGTTTAAAATCTCCCAGCTTTATTTGCACTCGAAGACCACACATACAATTAGAGGCATACATTACTATATTTAAAACGTTTAAAGAGAGATAATTATAGATTCGTGGAAGGAATCCACTTCTAAGCCGAAAACCCGATATTCAGCTACGTCCAGGTTGCGCGAAATATATTTACTCTCCGGTCTGTAGATCAACTAAAACAGTTCCAGTTCTATTATGAGACTATTATGTAACTATTGTAAATTCCAAAAATAGTTTTTTAATGTGCAAGATCACTAACCAGATTGTAACTGAATGTGGTTGAGTTGAGATACTTGAAGCAGAGGTTAGAGAACTCACAGTTTTATTTACACATAAACACCACAAACATACAATTACAGGCATACAATATTTAACAGATGTAAAGACAATTATAGATTCGTGAAAGGGCTCCACTTCTAAGCCGAAAATCCGATATTCGGCTACGGCCAGGGTGTGCAAAATATACTTCCTCTCCAGGTGAGAATTTGTAGGACAACTAATATGGTTCTATGATGATACTATTATGTAACTATTGTAAATTCCAAAAATAGTTTTGTAGTGTGATAGATCACCAATCAGATTGTAACTGAGTGTGGTTGGGTTGAGATACTTGAGGCACAGGTTGGAGAACTCCCACTTTTATTTACACACGCACGAACACTACACATAAAATTAGAGACATTTAATAATTAACACGTTTAAAGGCAGATAATTGTAGATTCGTGGAAGGAATATACTAAGCCGAAAGCCCGATACTCTTCGACGCCCAAGGTGCGCGAAATATACTTTCTGTCCGGGTGAAAATCTGTAAGCCAACTAATACGCAGGGTTGCGTTAAATATACTTCCTTTCTGGGTGAGAGGCTGTAAACTAAGCGTTTCTCAACTGAAATGCATGGTTGCGTTGCACTTTCTCTCGGGTGAGAGTCTCATGGCCAACCGACCATTTCTCCTGAATGCCACAGGGGGCGCTCTTGCTAGTGTGTAAGAAGAAGCACGGTTACAGTTTAAAATCTAAAACATTAACATGTTGATCTAGCTAAATTACATCGTACATTGTACATCTATCAAAAGAAAATATTCGCATATTATCTATTGAAATTTATATATTGACCTTTAATTATTATTAATTAGTTTGGAATTTATTCATATAACTCAATTTTAAAAACTGGATATTATACCATAGCATTTTCCATATCTTTCGTAGTATCCGAAGCGACAACTGCAGACTTTGTTCTTTTGCGCATCGAAACTGCAACTTCTGAGAGGATCTTCGCAGGTGCATTCTGAAACGAAAACGTAAGGTGAGCGTATTCTGCAAAATAAGCCATCTTTTTTATAAAAATTACAACAACATTTTGTACTGTGCACGAGGCCACTTTGCTTAAGATCTGTTTTCAATTTAAATTTCCCGGGCATATGGCATTTCAATTTTGTTTTCTTTTTCAATTCCTTCTATTAACTCACACTCTCCCTATATATATCTTGTTCAAATTTTCAATCGTTAATGAAATACTTTTTATTCATCCACTCAAGTTCAAATACATTTTTTTTGAACTTGTAGTGGATGACACTGGATGTTAATACAGTTTTTCAAATATTAATTCATTAATTCATTTTAATTAATTAATTTTACTTTTTTTAGATTTAAGTTGCATATATCTACCAACAGATGGCGCCAGATAAACTTAAAAAAAAGGAATGCAAATTATTTATAAAGGACTTTCTGCAATAGAGTGAAAAAAAAGTAGGAATGGACTTTAAAATTATTTCTTTTAATATTATTTATAAAAATTGCAATAAAATTTTGTATTGTGCACGTTTTGTTGATGGTTGTCACAAACTACTGTGCCCAAAAAGTAAGGCATATATCCCGGGCATATGGTATTTCAATTTGTTTTAGGTTATTCGCACTGTCCTTCATATCTGTGTGAAATTTGACGTCAAAATATTCATTAGTGTTTGAGTTACGCTTGGTTTTCTGAGATGCTAAAACTGATTCCGGCGAATTTGGAAATGTCTCTCCAATTGACTCAAAACGGTGTCCCCAGAGTGGTCTTTTGAGTTTAGGAAATTTCCAGAAGTAGCACGAAGCTAAATCAGGTGAATACGGTGTTTGTGAAATGATATAGGTTTCATTTTTGGCGAAAAAGTCACGAAGAATCAATGCGCATTTAGTGTTTTCGGTACCAATCAAGATTATGACACAAAATATCCTTTAAAATGGAATTTTGAAATTCCAATATTATCAGCAAGGTCTCTAATTGTAAATTGACAGTTTGCAAGCACCAAATCTTTAATCTTTTGGACGTGAGCTTCGTCGGTTGAGGTTGGTAGTCGACCAGAGGGCTCTTCGTCTTCAAGGCGTTCTCTGACTTCATTGAACTGTTTATACCACTTCTAAACATTTCTTTCCGATATAGCAATGCTCCCCGAATGCCTTCTGCGACGTTCTATACGTTTTTGTAAACAAAATGTAACGCAAGTTCTTGCTCAATCTATTCAGACATTTCAAATATCGCCGGAATCAGTTTTAGCATCTCACAAAGCCAAGCGTAACTCAAACACTAATGAATATTTTGACGTCAAATTTCACACAGATATGAAGGACAGTGCCAGCAACTTAAAAAACAAAAACAAAATTGAAATACCATAATTTCGGGAAATTTAAATTGAAAATTGGTCTTACTTTTTGGACACAGTAGTATTTATATAAAACTTGTTTTTGAATTTTAATTTTTTACTTACTTGCTTTTTTTAATATTATTAAAAACATTGCATACAAAAAAAATGCCTGGAAAACTGTCGCAGAATCTCTTATTTATGAAGCTTATAATACCAGATCATTGAAAATAACATCATTAGATACAAATCCCGGAGTGTAACTAATGATAATTAGAATTTAATGATATTAGATTTATAGTAACTATTGATATTTAGCTTTTTATATAATTAGCAGTATAGTAAAATAAGTTTTAGAATCTGCTTGAATAAAACGACTTTATTTGCAAATTAGGGAATCGCCTTCCTTGAAGTGAAGTATATTAAAAAGATCTTTTTCCAAAATTTATTTATAAATATTTTAATTTCCTAGAAGTTAGTTTTACAAGTGAAACTCTGAAACCATGTATCTTGAAATCGATACATAGTTTCAGAATTTCACTTACTGCTACTACACCACACCGCATCACTGTGCCTAGAGCTAAGTTGCCCCTTTACAGTTTGCGATGATGTGGGTGAGAAGAAATCTGATTGGACTCTCTAACATTCTATGGTCATGTGAGACCAGGACCTACCGCTTAAAGTGGATTCCGAACCGCTACAAACATCGATGGCACCACCGGGTTCGAACTTGATATCTGGTACCGAGATCAGAACGCTAGCCACTCGGCAATTAAGGTAGACTATAATGTTTCATAGGTTGAACTTTTTCTTATAGCAAAACATAATATCAATTGCTGGGATCTGATGGCAGGGTGGCTGGCGCTCTGGTTCGGGTTTTTCGAGTCCCGGGGTGCCATGGATGTTGAAGTGGTTCGAAATCCCTGTAAAATCAGTCCTGTTCTAATATAATCATAGAGAGCTGCAGTGGTAGTGTTATTCGCGTCCGTAGCCTATCTTAGCTGCGCTTCCTCCGGGAATATTACATCACTTTCATCAAAAAACAGTATAACAATGCCCTCCGAAGTTCCAAATTATCAATTTGATCTGACAGGTGGGAGGGGGTTGACGGGCTACAATTCGTCGGCCAAGCATATCCCACACATGCTCTATTGTATTCAAGTCCGGTAAGTATGCTCGCCAATCCATACGGGTGATATCCTCCAATTGAAGGCATTCGTCTACAATGTTTGCACGGTGAGGACGGGCGTTGTCCTCCATAAACAGAAATTCAGCACCCATGGCGCCCCGAAACAAACGTACATGTTGTTCCAGAATGATATCCCGATAGATGTGGCCTGCCATCGTTACACTCTGAATATGCAGGTCAGTTCTGGAACCAAGAATAATTCCTCCCCAAACGAGCCATTCCACACCACCGTAACGGTGTCGTTCAATGGTGTTCTCTTGGTGGTAACGGGTACCTGGCGCTCTCCATATGAAAGTCCAGAGAGAATCAGACTGCAAACTAAACCTGGACTCGTCGGAAAACATCACACCAGACCACTGTTGCGGTGTCCACAATGCATGCTCTCTACTCTAGGTTAATCGCAGGAGACAGTGAGTTGCGGTAAGTGGAACACATCTGACAGGCCTACGAGCATATAGACCAATGTACCCTAAGCGTCTGTACACGGTCTGCCTTGAAACAGTCGTACCGGTATCTGAAGAGAGCTGACGAGACAGGTCTGATGCTGTGCTCTGTCTGTTTCGTTTGGCAGTAACTGCTAAATACCGGTTCTCATTCGGCGTTGTAACTCGGGGGCGACCTGTGCTGTAACATCTACTCACATTACCATCATCTTGGAATTGTTGCCAAAGCCTAGAGATGACACTCTGGGCGATTCCAAGTTCCTCGGATACTTCCAGCTGGGTACGTCCACATTCCAGTCGTCCGATAATTCTACCACGTAAAAAATCATCCAAATGCTTCCTTTGTGCCATAACTATTCGGTTATTGTACTGAAAGGCTTTTAAAGCGCTTGTGAACAATTTTACTTATTTGCCACCATTCCTTATATACCCCTCTCTTACACTGTCGTCATTGTGATGTACTATCCGCGCCATCTGGTGGTTTCCTGTAATTTGCCTATTCTTCTTCAAGATGTGTGTGATAATTCTACAGGTGAAATTTTTATTTTAGAGTTCAATTTTTGTGTGATTCTGAATTATAGTTAATTTATGGACATGAGTGTATTTGCCAGCTGCATTAGGAAAAAAATATCATTTGTTTTGGTTTTCTCATGTATCAATACTTTTTTGGAGTGGTAATATAAATGTTTACTCCGTTTAATGAGATAATGTGGGTACAAAGGTAATAATGAGATAAATAAAATGAAACTCAACATTCTAATGAATAAATATCAGGTGAAAGACAGATAACCAGATGTTTAAAAAAAATCTGTTCCTCACACCTGAATGGCTTGAAATGCTAAATAGGGAGCCATGAATTGAAAATGAGAATTGAACATATTATATAGAAGTGGATAGTTATCATTGCTAAGAGTAAATTGTTAATTGATATTTAATTAGAGGGTTGGGATGGCTTGTCGCATGGAATTTTTTTCTACCTTTTGTAGTGCAATTGGGATTGATGAAATCCAAAATAATTGTGTGTTATCCCATTTGACGCATATCGCAGAACATTAGTTATGAATTGTATATATATTTTTTGGGGGTGGGGGGGGGACCTGAATGACTGACTAGCGCTCTGGAGCTCAGTGGCTGTGGGTTGAGTCCCGGATGTGTCATGGACGTTTGTAAAGGTTCGGAATCCACTTTAAGCAGTAGTTACCGATATAATATGATTGTAGAGCATTGGACGTATGGCTGACAACCTTGCCCCTTAAAAAAAAGTCAGCCGTCAACGGAGTCAAGTCAGACTTATACCTACGGGTGCTCCAACACAACAGAAGCTGCCCCCTTTCTCTGCAACCAGGGCGGCCTGATGGCCACTTGGCTAGATCTCTGGCCTCTGGTACCACAGGCTTCAGGTTCGATTCCTGTGGGTGGCACGAGTGGTTTTTTGGTGGTTCGGAATCCACGTTAATCTGTAGGTCCCAGTCTAATTAGCCTAAATTGTGCACAAAATGACCATAGAGCCACAAATCAAACCAATCTTCAATCATGAGACTACACAGATTTGTGGGCTTGGTCTAGATTCCACCAAGTGCAATAAGAAAGAACAAAAATTTTGTTTTGCAGAATTTGGATCTTGCGCTTCTATACAATTCCTGAAATATAGCAGAAATAGGTCTCAGAATTCTGTTTAACTAAAAGAACAATTTGCCTAGATAATAAGTCACCTTCAATAAGTAAGATTCAAGAATATATATTTTTTAAACAATTCTCAATTACATGTAAAATTTTATTCTTAAAATTAAACTTTTTTTATTCACAATAATATGGTTTTTAACTTCTAGAATATCAACTCAGAACAAATTAAAATATTTTAAGATGATCTTGTTGGCTTTGTATTTTTCCTTTAGCAAACATAATTTTAGGGTGATGGCCGAGTGACTAACGCTCTGTCCCACAGGTCTCGGATTCGCATCCCGGCAATACCAGGGATGTTTGTAGTGGTGCGGAATCCACTTTAAATTGTAGGTCCTGATCTAATGAGCCTAAATTATGCACAAAATGACCCTAGAGCGCCAAACCAAACCAAAATTTTGAAATTTGCAGTAGGCAGATGCCGTTGGCCCAACTTGGAGCTGTTGCGCTAGAGAAGAAGAAGAAATAAGAAATTCTATCTTAATCTTTACTTTTAAAGATTTTATTAGTAATATTTCTACTAAAATTTATGGAAATTTACACTATTGGCAATGATTCAAAAATCTAATTCTATTCAAAAATCCCCTGCTTGATTCTAATTTAAAAAGAAAGAACCCACACTATTTGCAGGAATTTGACTTAGAAAAGGAAGGCTTTGGGCGTAAGGCTGACAACTCTACCCTGTAAAAAGAAAACATTTCCTGTCTCGAAATATTCCCAATATTCTAGGCCCATCATTGAGCTGTAGTGCCAGAAGTTAGAGTTTAAACATAATTTTGGTATTTATCTTGATACATCAAATCATGAACCACTCTTTTAAGAGCTTGGATATACTTGTAACTTTTTTAAAAACAACACATTAGTGATAAGCTCTGGACAGAGCCATCCAGTCCTCTGAAAACAGCGATATATTAAATACTAAAATATCAGACTAAAATGGAGAAAATAGTAGAGAGAAGATACCTTTGTTTAAGGAATAGCAATTTGGATGTATGCATATTGAGAAAAAGCCTTTTTATTTTATACGATACATTTTTTGTTTGCTAGAAAATTTTGTATTGTTTCAATTAGATCTTATTTTAATGCGATAACATGAAAGTTTTGTGGTATGTGGGCAACCATCAAATTTAGCTGGCGTATCTAAAAGTTTTTGTAGCGCATAAAATCGCGGGCTTTGACTCATTAAATGCGTTTGTAGGGCAATTAACGTTGGGCACGCGTTGCAAATAATTATAAAGCTTATATATTTTGTACCAGAGTTTATTAAAAGTATCTTCTTTATAAAAAGGGCGGCCTGATAGTCAATTGGCTAGCACTCTGGCCTTTGGTATCATAGGCTTCAGGTTCAAATCCTGGTCGTGGCATGGATGTTTGTATGTGGTTCAGAATCCAGGTCCCAATCTGATTAGCCCAAAGTGTGTACAAATTGACTATAGAGCGACAAACCAAACCAAGCTAGCGTTCAAAGCTTGCCAAGTAAAGATTGATATCATTAGCTGTGAGATCAAATGTTTGCAGGAACTGTTCTAGAATGAAAGAATTAACTCCTTTGAATTGTTTCTTTATCACATTTCTCAAATTGTTTTCGTGTTGGCCAAGTATCTAGCGCTCTGTCATTTCGGTATCACAGGTTTCGGGTTCGAATCTCGGCGGTGCCATGGATGTCTATAGGGATACGGAATCCACTTTAAACCGTATTTCCCGATCTCATATGACCGTAGAGCGTCACAGAGCCCAATTGGACTTCTCACCCACATCATTCCCAGATTGAAAAGGGGCAACTTCGCTCTAGTCACAGTGGCGTGGTATAGTAATAGTAGTAGTGGTTCGGAATCCACGTTAAACTGTAGGTCCCTGTTTAATTAGCCTAAAGTGTGCACAAAATTACAGTAGAGCACTAAACCAAACCAATCTTTATCAAGGAAAACATCTCCGATGCAATTCTTGTCGTAAAAGTATCTATAATACGATTAACAACGAGGAGAAGTCCATGAGAGGTTTCTGCGCATTCTAATTTTTCGTGTAAATATAAGGAGAGACCTTCTTGTCTAAGCTGCTGTTGTTATAATGCAGCTGGCAAGAGAGAGATAGTTAATCTTTATGACATAAGAAAGGGTTGCATTGCTGTTACTCCTTTAGCACTACCTGGGGCACGTGTAGTTCGAAGATATGCTACGAACGTAGAGTAACACTACCTCCACAACGCTCTACGATCCTATCAGACCGGTACCTACGGTTTAAAGTGGATTCTGAACGCCTACAAACTGCCATGGCACCGCCGGGACTCGAACCCGAAACCTGTGGTACTGAACGCCAGAGTTCTAGCCACACGACCATCAGGCCCATCTTGCCTAAGTAAAATGCATAAAAAGATCCTTTTTTTAAAAATTTAATATTCGGTAATTTTTTATTCTCAAAAGAAAATTATAAAAATTTAGTAAATTATGCAATTGACTGTATCCGGTCATGTTGTTATCTTCATATATGAAATAAGATATAATTGAATGAAATATTCTGTTTAAGTGTAACTTTTCTTATTATAAAAGGGATGTAATAGATTCGATGCTGTACTATTTTATAGATATGAGAAATTTTTACTTCAACTAGTAGTAAAAATCTAATTTTATTTTTGAAAAAAAAAATTTTAAAGTCTAAATTTATGAATTTTTTTACTTTTTAATAGAAGAAGATATTTAAACATAAATAAAAGAGAGAACATTTTAAAGCGAACGTTACTTATCTAAGTTTTTTTTTATTTCTAAAAAACATTCAAGCATGCAGATAAATTTAAAAATCGCATGGCTTTGATAAAGTGAAAGACAAGTTTGATTCCACTTGGTCATCGAGAAAAGTTACAGTTGTAATAAAAAAATCAATAAAAAGATAAGTACAGTATAAGTAAGTGATAAAAACAACAACATCAGAAATTATATAATGCCATTATCTGACAATGTCTGTTTTCGGTTTTGAGGACTTGAAATATACCTATGCACTCAAATATAGTGTAAATAGGAATTCTGGCATTTTGTATGAAATATCATGTAAACGAAAAAATAAACCGCTTTATTTGACCAATTATTTAAATAAAAATAGTTTATTTTAAAAAATAAAAATTATACACTAGTTCGAAACAAAAATGTCAATCTATTGAGAAATGATAAATTTATAGAGGTACATAATTCCTTTTGGGGCCTGATGGCCGAATGACTAGCGCTCTGTAGCACAGATTTCGGGTTTGAGTCCCGGCGGTGCCATAAATATTTGTAATGGTTGGGAATCCACTTGAAACCATAGGTTCCGGTCTAATATGACTGTTGGGCAGATTGTTTGGGGATTGTAGGCTTGACAATTCTGCTATTAAAAAGAAAAAAAAGCATCTCCTATCTGGAAATTTACCAGTAAGCAGACGGCCTTGGCCTACCATGGGGCTGTTGCACCAATGAAGAAGAAGATATAATTCCTTTCACATAAAATAGGAATATAAAAACCATAAAAAATATTTCAGTTGTTTAATTAATATCATAGATGAATATTTTCTACCTGCTTGATCGGAGTTTTATTTCTTCGGCCAATAGTATTTGATACGGATTCTGGTTTAGTTATCAATAGTACTCTGGTTTGGTTCTGTTAATCAATTGTATTTTGGTTTGGTTCTGTTAATCAATTGTATTTTGGTTTGGTTCTGTTAATCAATAATATTGGAATCAATAGTTTTCTGGTTTGGTATGTTAATCAATAATATTGGCGTCAATAGTATTCTGGTTTTGTTTTGTTAATCAATAATATTGACGTCAAAATTTACCAACCTTTTAAATTTAAAGCAATTTTAAATTTTTATATTATTAACATAAAAAGATTATTTACGAAATACAAAAAAATTAGAATAATATGTTATTCAAGATGTTATTTAATTGCCTTAGAAATTTATTTTGAAAGTGAATAGTAAACGATATAAACAATGATTGATAAGCTTAACTTTACTTTCATTGCTTACCTAAGCAATCATCTCCCGCTTGCTTATAGTTTGGTGCACAGTGACAATCTTTTTCGCCGTTAGCCTCGAAAGAACAAAATTCTGATCTGTCACCGCATATGCATTCTAAAATAAAAACAAGTAATATAAAATTTTCTTTTTAAAGTCAATTCCTACTTTTTTTCAATTCCTTCTATTAGTTCACACACTCCCTATGTATATCTTGTTCAAATTTTCAATCGTTAATCTTCCTAGATACGATTTCACATTGCCGGAAAACGCTAAACGCCCTCAGGCGACTCTGCATAATTTGCAATTGACCTAGACGTACTGCCTCAGATCTCAGTGTGTAGTTCTTGCTATCGAAAGGTAGCGGGTTCGAACCTGACCTGTTCCTTTAGTCATCATTTCTAGCAGCACTTACTCTACTTTGTAGTATTTTCCACCCTTTTATTATTTTTATTGTATTCTTTTATTTGTAATTTTTAATTGTATTGTACTTAGCTTTTATCTATTTGTATTTTTTCATTATTTCTTATTTGTATTGTATTTAGCTTTATATCTATTTATAATTTTCATTAATTTTTAATTTTTTATTCCTTAATTTTAATTTTTTCGTATTTTATATTTTGTAAATATTTTAACTATGGGCAGACCTTGATACTTATACCTATATAATTTTCATGTTTATCAATGTGTATCTTTCTCCAATGAACTTTATGCATACAACTCTGGAGTAAAGGCCGCAAACAGGCCAAGGAACTCCGTGAACATTGAATGACGATCGTTAATAAGATACTTTTTATTCATCCACTCACGTTCAAATACATTTTTTTTGAACTTGTATTGGATGACACTGGAAGTTAATACAGTTTTTTCAAATATTAATTCATTCATTAAATTTGATTGATTAATTTTAGTTTTTTTAGATTTAAGTTGCATATATCTAACGATAGATGGCGCCACATAAACTTAAAGAAATGAATGAAAGTTATTTATAAAGGACTTTCTGCAATATAGTGGGAAAAAAAGTAGGATTTATGTTTTAAATTTTTTTTTTTATATTACTTGTTTTCACTATATTGCAGAAAGTCCTTTATAAATAATTTTCATTCATTTTTTTAAGATAGAAAAATTCTCTTTATCTCACACACTTTCTCTCTCTCACATACACACTCTCACTAATTTATTTACATGCATCATTTTACATTTTGTTCCCTTGCTTGACTCAGACTAGAGCCTAGAATGAAAAAAGACACTGAAAAAGAATTTTTTTTTCTACTGATCTACACCCTTCGACACTGACGGTATTTATTTCTAAATTTATAATTAAATTTAATTAATTAATTAAATTTAATCAATGAATTAATATTTGAGAAAACTGTATTAACATCCAGTGTCATCCACTACAAGTTTTAAAAAAAATGTATTGGAATGTGAGTGGATTAATAAATAGTATTTTATGAACGATTGAAAATTTGGACAAGATATATAAATACATATAGGGAGAGTGTGAACTAAAAGTAGGAATTAAAAAAAGTAAAGTTTTTCCTTTCAAGTTGAAATATTCCACTTTCATCTGGCGCCATCTATTGGTAGATACATGAAACTTAAATCTAAAAAAAAACAAAATAAAATTAAGTAATTAAATTTAATTTATGAATTAATATTTGAAAAAAGTTTGTTAACGTCCAGAGTCATCCACTATATACAAGTAAAAAAAGATGTATTTGAACTGGAGTGGATGAATAAAAAGTATTTTATGAACGATTGAATATTTGAACAAGATATATATAGGAAGAGTTTGAACTAATGGTAAAAATAGAATAATGGAAACATATTGCAATATAAATTGTAAGAAGAAAACTTAAATAAGTTTACTTTTATTTTACGTCAAAATTGCTGAAATACATCATACACACTATGCAGGATAATTAAAATTAAGTATCTCCAATTGTGCAGACAGTAGAAAGAATCACGGTGATATGATTCTTTATAATTGATTCACCAGATCATGCATTCGAGATTTATTGAAATATTTACAGCAAAAATTATACCTAAATTTTTTAAAATTTATTAAGGAACTACTGTTGTAGTGCTACAAAAAGTTATATTGAGAATCTATACATTTCAGTGATTATTCAAAACCCTTCCCAATGGTATAACAATATATTACATAGAATGTGATTAAGTCAGCATGAATTTCACATAGACATAAAATGTGCATTTAAATAAAAATAGAAGAGAAACGACTTTTAAAATTTAAAAACTCACCTTCGCATTTTCCGAATCTTGATGTATAACCCTGTTCACATTCACATAATTTATCATCAAATAGATCCATATCACAGCTCAATGAATGGTTTCCACAATCGCATTTAGAAGAAGGAAGATAAAGTAAATTCAGTAGTTCAGCATCTTTTCAATCATCATTTCAATCATGGAATCATCTTTCTTCTCTTTCTAAACCCAATCTAATTTATTAATGCAATACACTAAAAGCAATTATTAATATGCAATGTGTGAATGAATATATGTAGTGAGTGAATGAATATGTGTAGTGAAGCAAATGAGTAGTGAAGTGAAGTGAGTGGATGAATATGGAATCTATGCAGTGAGTTAATATGTAATCTACGTAGTGGGTGAATGAGTATATGTAGTGAGGGAATGAATATGGAAGCTATGTAGTGAGGGAAGGAATATGGAAGCTATGTAGTGAGTGAATGAGTTTATTTGCAATTTCTGAAGTTAAACTAATTTATTAATGCAATACACTAAAAGCAATTATTAACATGCTGTGAGTGAATGCGTATGGAATCTATGTAGTGAGGGAATGAGTATATTTGGTGAGTGAATCAGTATGAAATCTAGGTAGTGAGGGAATGAGTATATGTAGTAAGTGAATGAGTATGAAATTTATGTAGAGAGGGAATGAGTATGAAATCTATCTAGTGAATGAATGAGTATATATAGTGAGTGAATGAGTAGGAAATCTATGTAGTAAGTTGAATGAGTATAGGCGAAGTGAAGTGAGTGAATGAATTTGGAATCTATGCAGTGAGTGAATGAATTTGGAATCTATGCAGTGAGGGAATGAGTATGGAATCTAAGTAGTGAGTGAATGAGTATGTGAATGAGAATGAAATCTATGTAGTGTGGGAATGAGTATATGTAGTGAGTACATTAGTATGAAATCTAGGTAGTGAGATTAGATACTTTTTATTCATCCACTCAGATTCAAATACATTTTTTTTAACTTGTAGAGAATGGCACTGGATGTTAATACAGTTTTTTCAAATATTAGTTCATTCATTAAATTTAATTGATGAACTTTATTTTTTTTTAGATTTAAGTTGCATATATCTAACAATAGATGCCGCCATATAAACTTAAAGAAATGAATGAAAGTTATTTAAAAAGGACTTTCTGCAATATAGTGGAAAAAAATGTAGGATTTGAGTTTTAAAATTTTTTTTTTTATATTATTTGTTTTCACTATATAGCAGAAAGTAATTTATAAATAATTTTCATTCATTTTTTTAAGATAGAAAAAATTCTCTCTTTCTCACACACTTTCTCTCTCTCACATACCCACTCTCTCACTAAATTATTCTCATGCATCATTTTCCATTTTATTCCCTGCTTGACTCAGACTAGAGCCCAGACTGAAAAATGAAACTGAAAAAGAAATTTTTTTCCACCGATCTACACGTTTCGCCACTGACGGTATTTATTTCTAAATTTATATCCTGCTAAATATCTTATAGAAGAGAAATTTTTTTCTCCCATATAAAACTAAAGTTAATTAATTAAATTTAATCAATGATTCAATATTTGAGAAAACTGTATTAACATCCAGTGTCATCCACTACAAGTTTTAAAAAAATGTATTGGAATGTGAGTTTATTAATAAATAGTATTTTATGAACGATTGAAAATTTGGACAAGATATATAAATATATATAGGGAGAGTGTGAACTAATAGTAGGAATTAAAAAAAGTAAAGGTTTTCATTTCAAGTTGAAATTTTCCACTTTCATCTGGCGCCATCTATTGGTAGATACATGAAACTTAAATCTAAAGAAAACCAAATAAAATTACGTAACTAAATTTAATTTATGAATTAATATTTGAAAAAAGTTTGTTAACGTCCAGAGTCATCCACTATATACAAGTAAAAAAAGATGTATTTGAACTGGAGTGGATGAATAAAAAGTATTTTATGAACGATTGAATATTTGAACAAGATATATATAGGAAGAGTTTGAACTAATGGTAAAAATAGAATAATGGAAACATATTGCAATATAAATTGTAATAAGAAAACTTAAATAAGTTTACTTTTATTTTACGACAAAATTGCTGAAATACATCATACACACTATGCAGGATAATTAAAATTAAGTATCTCCAATTGTGCAGAGAGTAGAGTGAATCATGGTGATATCATGCTTTATAATTGATTCACCAGATCATGCATTCGAGATTTATTGAAATATTTACAGCACAAATTATATCTAAATTTTTTAAAATTTATTAAGGAACTACTGTTGTAGTGCTACAAAAAGTTATATTGAGGTTCTATACATTTCAAGTGACTATTCAAAATCCTTCCCAATGGTATAACAATATATTACATAGAATGTGATTAAGTCAGCATGAATTTCACATAAAAATAAAATGTGCATTTAAATAAAAATAGAAGAGAAACGACTTTAAAAATTTAAAAACTCACCTTCGCATTTTCCGAAATTTGATGCATAACCCTGTTCACATTCACAATTTACATAATTAAATAGAATGTTACAGCCCAATGAATGGTTTCCACAATCGCATTCTAGAAGAAAGAAGAAAAAGTAAATGCAGTAGTTCAGCATCTTTTCAATCATCATTTCAATCATGGAATCATTTTTCTTCTCTTTCTGAGCCCAATCTAATTTATTAATGCAATACACTAAAAGCAATTATTAACATGCAATGTGTGAATGAATATATGTAATGAGTGAATGAATATGTGTAGTAAGTGAATGAGTAGTGAAGTGAAGTGAGTGGATGAATATGGTATCTATGCGGTGAGTTAATGAATATGTAATCTGCGTAGTGGGTGAATGAGTATATGTAGTGAGTGAATCAGTATGAAATCTACGTAGTGAGGGAATGAGTATATGTAGTAAATAAATTAGTACGAAATGTATGTAGAGGGGGAATGAGTATGAAATCTATCTAGTCAGTGAATAAGTATATATAGTGAGTGAATGAGTAGGAAATCTATGTAGTAAGTTGAATGAGTATATGCGAAGTGAAGTGAGTGAATGAATTTGGAATCTATGCAGTGAGTGAATGAGTATGGAATCTAAGTAGTGAGTGAATGAGTATGAAATCTATGTAGTGTGGGAATGAGTATATGTAGTGAGTGAATCAGTATGAAATCTAGGTAATGAGATAAGATACATTATATTCATCCACTCAAATTCAAATACATTTTTTTTAACTTGTAGTGAATGGCCCTGGAAGTTAATACATTTTTTTCAAATATTAATTCATTCATTAAATTTAATTGATTAATTTTAGTTTTTTTTTTTTAGATTTAAGTTGCATATATCTAACAATAGATGCCACCACATAAACTTAAAGAAATGAATGAAAGTTATTTAAAGGTTCTTTCTGCAATATAGTGGAAAAAAAGTAGGATTTATGTTTAAATTTTTTTTTTATATTACTTGTTTTCACTATATTGCAAAAAGTCCTTTATAAATAATTTTCATTCGTTTTTTGAAGATAGACAAAATTCTCTCTTTCTCACCCACTTTCTCTCTCTCACATACACACTCTCTCACTAACTTATTAACATGCATAATTTTCCATTTTTTTCCCTGCTTGACTAAGACTAGAGCCCAGAATGAAAAAAGAAACTGAAAAAGAAATTTTTTTCCACCGATCCACACGCTTCGCCACTGACGGTATTTATTTCTAAATTTATATCCTGCTAAATATCTTATACAAGAGAAATTTTTTTTCTCCCATATAAAACTAAAGTTAATTAATTAAATTTAATCAATGAATTAATATTTGAGAAAACTGGATTAACATCCAGTGTCATCCACTACAAGTTTTAAAAAAATGTATTGGATTGTGAGTTTATTAATAAATAGTATTTTATGAACTATTGAAAATTTGAACAAGATATATAAATATATATAGGGAGAGTGTGAACTAATAGTACGAATTAAAAAAAGTAAAGTTTTTCCTTTCAAGTCGAAATATTAAACTTTCATCTGGCGCCATCTATTGGTAGATGCATGAAACTTAAATCTAAAAAAAAACATAATAAAATTAAGTAATTAAATTTAATTTATGAATTAATATTTGAAAAAAGTTTGTTAACGTCCAGAGTCATCCACTATATACTAGTAAAAAAAGATGTATTTGAACTGGAGTGGATGAATAAAAAGTATTTTATGAACGATTGAATATTTGAACAAGATATATATAGGAAGAGTTTGAACTAATGGTAAAAATAGAATAATGGAAACATATTGCAATATAAATTGTAATAAGAAAACTTGAATAAGTTTACTTTCACTTTACGTCAAAATTGCACAAATACATCATACACACTATGCAGGATAATTAAAATTAAGTATCTCTAATTGTGCAGAGAGTAGAATGAATGATGGTGATATGATTCTTTATAATTGATTCACCAGATCATGCATTCGTGATTTATTAAAATATATACAGCAAAAATTATATTTAAATTTTTAAAAATTTATTAAGGAACTACTGTTGTAGTGCTACAAAAAGTTATATTGAGGATCTATACATTTCAGTGACTATTCAAAACCCTTCCCAATGGTATAACAATATATTACATAGAATGTGATTAAGTCAGCATGAATTTCACATAAAAATAAAATGTGCATTTAAATAAAAATAGAAGAGAAACGACTTTAAAAATTTAAAAACTCACCTTCGCATTTTCCGAAATTTGATGCGTAACCCTGTTCACATTCTCAATCTACATAATTTAATAGAATGGTACAGCCCAATGAATGGTTTCCACAATCGCATTCTAGAAGAAAGAAGAAAAAGTAAATTCAGTAGTTCAGCATCTTTTCAATCATCATGGAATCATTTTTCTTCTCTTTTTGAGCCTAATCTAATTTATTAATGCAATACACTAAAAGCAATTATTAACATGCAATGTGTGAATGAATATATGTAGTGAGTGAATGAATATGTGTAGTGAAGTGAAGTGAGTGGATGAATATGGTATCTATGCGGTGAGTTAATGAATATGTAATCTACGCAGTGGGTGAATGAGTATATGTGAGTGAATCAGTATGAAATCTACGTAGTGAGGGAATGAGTATATGTAGTAAATAAATGAGTATGAAATGTATGTAGAGGGGGAATGAGTATGAAATCTATCTAGTCAGTGAATGAGTATATATAGTGAGTGAATGAGTAGGAAATCTATGTAGTAAGTTGAATGAGTATATGCGAAGTGAAGTGAGTGAATGAATTTGGAATCTATGCAGTGAGTGAATGAGTATGAAATCTATGTAGTGTGGGAATGAGTATATGTAGTGAGTGCATCAGTATGAAATCTAGGTAATGAGATAAGATACATTATATTCATCCACTCAAATTCAAATACATTTTTTTTAACTTGTAGTGAATGGCCCTGGAAGTTAATACAGTTTTTTCAAATATTAATTCATTCATTAAATTTAATTGATTAATTTTAGTTTTTTTTTTTTAGATTTAAGTTGCATATATCTAACAATAGATGCCACCACATAAACTTAAAGAAATGAATGAAAGTTATTTAAAGGGACTTTCTGCAATATAGTGGAAAAAAAGTAGGATTTATGTTTAAATTTTTTTTTTATATTACTTGTTTTCACTATATTGCAAAAAGTCCTTTATAAATAATTTTCATTCGTTTTTTGAAGATAGACAAAATTCTCTCTTTCTCACCCACTTTCTCTCTCTCACATACACACTCTCTCACTAACTTATTACACATGTATAATTTTCCATTTTATTCCCTGCTTGACTAAGACTAGAGCCCAGAATGAAAAAAGAAACTGAAAAAGAAATTTTTTTCCACCGATCTACACGCTTCGCCACTGACGGTATTTATTTCTAAATTTATATCCTGCTAAATATCTTATACAAGAGAAATTTTTTTTCTCCCATATAAAACTAAAGTTAATTAATTAAATTTAATCAATGAATTAATATTTGAGAAAACTGGATTAACATCCAGTGTCATCCACTACAAGTTTTAAAAAAATGTATTGGATTGTGAGTTTATTAATAAATAGTATTTTATGAACAATTGAAAATTTGAACAAGATATATAAATATATATAGGGAGAGTGTGAACTAATAGTACGAATTAAAAAAAGTAAACTTTTTCCTTTCAAGTCGAAATATTAAACTTTCATCTGGCGCCATCTATTGGTAGATACATGAAACTTAAATCTAAAAAAAAACCTAATAAAATTAAGTAATTAAATTTAATTTATGAATTAATATTTGAAAAAAGTTTGTTAACGTCTAGAGTCATCCACTATATACAAGTAAAAAAAGATGTATTTGAACTGGAGTGGATGAATAAAAAGTATTTTATGAACGATTGAATATTTGAACAAGATATATATAGGAAGAGTTTGAACTAATGGTAAAAATAGAATAATGGAGACATATTGCAATATAAGTTGTAATAAGAAAACTTAAATAAGTTTACTTTTATTTTACATCAAAATTGCTGAAATATATCATACACACTATGCAGGATAATTAAAATTAAGTATCTCCAATTGTGCAGAGAGTAGAGTGAATCATGGTGATATCATGCTTTATAATTGATTCACCAGATCATGCATTCGAGATTTATTGAAATATTTACAGCAAAAATTATATCTAAATTTTTAAAAATTTATTAAGGAACTACTGTTGTAGTGCTACAAAACGTTATATTGAGAATCTATACATTTCAGTGATTATTCAAAACCCTTCCCAATGGTATAACAATATATTACATAGAATGTGATTAAGTTAGCATGAATTTCACATAAACATAAATGTGCATTTAAATAAAAATAGAAGAGACACGACTTTTAAAATTTAAAAACTCACCTTCACATTTTCCGTAATTTTCTGCATAACCCTGTTCACATTTACAAAATACGATATCATCAAATAGAAAGCCACAGCTCAATGAATGGTTTCCACAATCGCATTCTAGAAGAAGGAAGATAAAGTAAATGCAGTAGTTCAGCAATATGCAAATTTTCAGATGGCAGTAGCATCGCGTAGAACAGGCATAAATGCGCAATGCTTTCATTTCTGTTCAAGTTGTTCATGTGAAGAGGTTTTGACGTGATGATGACCGCACGACGGGAATTAACAGACTTTGAACGCGGAATGTTAGTTGGCGCTAGACGCATGGGTCATGCTATTTCGGAAATCGTTAGGGAATTCAACATTCCCAGATCCACTGTGTCAAGTGTGTGCCGAGAGTATGAAATTTCAGGCATAACTTCCCACCATGGACAGCGCAGTGGTCGACCGCCTGCACTTAACGACCGAGACCGGCGACGTCTGCAAAGAGTCGTAAATTCTAACAGACAAGCAACACTGCGTCAAATAACAGTAGAAATCAATGTGGGACGTACAAGGGACTTGTCTGTTAGAATTTCGCGGAGAAATTTGGCTTTCTTGGGCTATTCCAGCAGAAGACCGACTCGAGTGCCTTTACTGACAGAACGACATCGCTCGTGGGCACGTAAGCATATCGGTTGGTACCTAGATGAATGGAAAACCGTGCCCTGGTCCGATGAGTCACAATTTCAGTTGGTAAGAGCTGATGGTAGGGTTCGAGTGTGGCGCAGACCCCACGAAGTCATGGACCCAAACTGTCAGCAAGGCACTGTTCAAGCTGGTGGTGGCTCCGTAAGGGTGTGGGCTGTTTTTTCATGGCATGGACTTGGTCCTCTGGTGCGACTGGACCGAAGATTGACTGGAAATGCTTATGTTCAGCTACTTGGAGATCACTTGCAGCCATTCATGGACTTCATGAACCCAAACAACGATGGGATTTTTATGGATGACAATGCGCCATGTCACCGGGCCACAACTATTCGCGATTGGTTTGAAGAACATTTTGGACAATTCCAACGAATGATCTGGCCACCTAGATCGCCCGACATGAATCCCATCGAGCATTTATGGGACATCATCGAGAGGTCTGTTCGTGCCCAAAATCCTGCACCATCAACGCTTTCACAATTATGGACGTCTATCGAGACAGCATGGCTCAATATTCCTGCAGAAGACTTCCAACGACTTGTTGAGTCCATGCCACGTCGAGTTGCTGCACTTCGCCGGGCGAAAAGAGGGCCGACACGATATTAAGAGGTATCCCATGACTTTTGTCACTTCAGTGTAAATGTGCATTTAAATAAAAATAGAAGAGACACGACTTTTAAAATTTAAAAACTCACCTTCACATTTTCCGTAATTTTCTGCATAACCCTGTTCACATTCACAAAATACGATATCATCAAATAGAATGTCACAGCTCAATGAATGGTTTCCACAAACGCATTCTAGAAGCAGGAAGATAAAGTAAATGCAGTAGTTCAGCATCTTTTCAATCATCATTTCAATCATGGAATCATCTTTCTTCTCTTTCTGAACCTAATCTAATTTATTAATGCAATACACTAAAAGCAATTATTAATATGCAATGTGTGAATGAATATATGTAGTGAGTGAATGAATATGTGTAGTGAGTGAATGAATATGTGTAGTGAAAGGAATGAGTAGCGAAGTGAAGTGAGTGGATGAATATGGAAGCTATGCAGTGAGTTAATGAATATATAATATACGTAGTGGGTGACTGAGTATATGTAGCGAGTGAATGAATATGGAAGCTATGTAGTGAGGGAATGAATATGGAAGCTATGTAGTGAGTGAATGAGTATATTTGCAATTGTTAATCTAATTTATTAATGCAATACACTAAAACCAATTATTAACATGCAATGAGGGAATGAGTATGGAATCTATGTAGTGAGAGAATGAGTATATGTAGTGAGGGAATGAGTATATGTAGTGAGGGAATGAGTATATGTAGTGAGTGAATCAGTATGAAATTTGGTAGTGAGGGAATGAGTATATGTAGCAAGTGAATGAGTATGAAATCTATGTAGTGAGTGAATATGTATGTATAGTGAGTGAATCAGTAGGAAATCTATGCAGTAAGCTGAATGAGTATATGTGAAGTGAAGTGAGGGAATGAATATGGAATCTATGCAGTGAGAGAATGAGTATGGAATCTAAGTAGAGAGTGAGTGAGTATATGTAGTGAGTGAATCAGTATGTAATCTACATAGTGAGGGAATGAGTATATGTAGTAAGTCAATGAGTATGAAATTTACGTAAACAGGGAATGAGTATGAAGTCTATATCGGGAGTGAGTATGGAATCTAAGTAGTGAGTGAATGAGTATGAAATCTAAGTAGTGAGGGAATGAGTATATGTAGTAAGTGAATGTGCATGAAATTTATGTAGAGAGGGAATGAGTATGAAATCTATATAGTGAGTGAATGAGTAGAAAATCTATGTAGTAAGTTGAATGAGCATATGTGAAGTGAAGTGAGTGAATGAATATGGAATCTATGCAGTTAGTGAATGAGTATGGAATCTTAGTAGTGACTGAATGAGTATGAAATTTATGTAGAGAGCAAAGGAGTATGAAAGCTGTGTAGTGAGGGAATGAGTATATGTAGTGAGTGAATCAGTATGCAATCTAGGTAGTGAGGGAATGAGTATATGTAGTAAGTGAATAAGTATGAAATTTATGTAGAGAGGGAATGAGTATGAAATCTATGAAGTGGTTGAATGAGTAGGAAATCTATGCAGTAAGTTGAATGAGTATATGTGAAATGAAGTGAGTGAATGAATATGGAATCGATGTAGTGAGTGAATCAGTGTCAAAACTAGGTAGTGAGGGAATGATTATATGTAGTAAGTGAATGAGTATGGAATTTAAGTAGAGGAGGAATGAGTATGAAATCTATATAGTGAGTGAATGAGTAGAAAATCTATGTAGTAAGTTGAATGAGTGTATGTGAAGTGAAGTGATGAAGGAATATGGAATCTATGCAATGAGTGAATGAGTATGGAATCTAAGTAGTGAGTGAAGGAGTATATGTGAATGAGTATGAAATCTATGTAGTGAGGGAATGAGTATATGTAGAGAGTGAATGAGTATGAAATTTATGTAGAGAGGGAATGAGTATGAAATCTATGTAGTGAGTGAATGAGTTGGAAATCTATGTAGTAAGTTGAAGTATATGTGAAGTGAGGTGAGTGAATGAATATGGAATCTATGCAGTGAGTGAATGACTATGGAATCTAAGTAGTGAGTGAATGGGTAGGAAATCTATTTAATAAGTAGAATGAGTATATGTGAAGTGAAGTGAGTGGATGAATATGGAATCTATGCAGTGAGTGAATGAGTGTGGAATCTAAATAGTGAGTGAATGAGTATATGTAGTGAGTGAATCAGTATGCAATCTAGGTAGTGAGGGAATGAGTACATGTAGTAAGTGAATGAGTATGAAATTTATGCGGAGAGGGAATAAGTATGAAATCTATGTAGTGAGTGAATGAGTAGGAAATCTATGTAGTAAGTTGAATGAGTATATGTGAAGTGAAGTGAGTGAATGAGTATGGAATCTATGTAGTGAGTGAATCAGTATGAAATCTAGGTAGTGAGGGAATTATTATATGTAGTAAGTGAATGAGTACGGAATTTAAGTAGTGTGCGAATGAGTATATGTAGTGAGTGAATCAGTATGCAATCTCGGTAGTGAGGGTATGAGTATATGTAGTAATTGAGTGAGTATGAAATTTATGTAGAGATGGAATGAGTATAAAATCTATGTAGTTAGTGAATAAGTAGGAAATCTATATAGTAAGTTGAATTAGTATATGTGAAGTGAAGTGAGTGAATGAATATGGAATCTATGTTGTGAGTGAATCAGTATGAAATCTAAGTAGTGAGGGAATGATTATATGTAGTAAGTGAATGAGTATGGAATTTAAGTAGAGAGCGAATGAGTATGAAATCTATATAGTGAGTGAATGAGTAGAAAATCTATGTAGTAAGTTGAATGAGCATATGTGAAGTGAAGTGAGTGAATGAATATGGAATCTATGCAGTTAGTGAATGAGTATGGAATCTTAGTAGTGACTGAATGAGTATGAAATTTATGTAGAGAGCAAAGGAGTATGAAAGCCATGTAGTGAGGGAATGAGTATATGTAGTGAGTGAATCAGTATGCAATCTAGGTAGTGAGGGAATGAGTATATGTAGTAAGTGAATGAGTATGAAATTTATGTAGAGAGGGAATGAGTATTAAATCTATGAAGTGGTTGAATGAGTAGGAAATTTATGCAGTAAGTTGAATGAGTATATGTGAAATGAAGTGAGTGAATGAATATGGAATCGATGTAGTGAGTGAATCAGTGTCAAAACTAGGTAGTGAGGGAATGATTATATGTAGTAAGTGAATGAGTATGGAATTTAAGTAGAGGAGGAATGAGTATGAAATCTATATAGTGAGTGAATGAGTAGAAAATCTATGTAGTAAGTTGAATGAGCATATGTGAAGTGAAGTGAGTGAATGAATATGGAATCTATGCAGTTAGTGAATGAGTATGGAATCTTAGTAGTGACTGAATGAGTATGAAATTTATGTAGAGAGCAAAGGAGTATGAAAGCCATGTAGTGAGGGAATGAGTATATGTAGTGAGTGAATCAGTATGCAATCTAGGTAGTGAGGGAATGAGTATATGTAGTAAGTGAATGAGTATGAAATTTATGTAGAGAGGGAATGAGTATGAAATCTATGAAGTGGTTGAATGAGTAGGAAATCTATGCAGTAAGTTGAATGAGTATATGTGAAATGAAGTGAGTGAATGAATATGGAATCGATGTAGTGAGTGAATCAGTGTCAAAACTAGGTAGTGAGGGAATGATTATATGTAGTAAGTGAATGAGTATGGAATTTAAGTAGAGGAGGAATGAGTATGAAATCTATATAGTGAGTGAATGAGTAGAAAATCTATGTAGTAAGTTGAATGAGTATATGTGAAGTGAAGTGAGTGAAGGAATATGGAATCTATGCAATGAGTGAATGAGTGTGGAATCTAAGTAGTGAGTGAATGAGTATATGTGGTGAGTGAATCAGTATGCAATCTAGGTAGTGAGGGAATGAGTACATGTAGTAAGTGAGTAAGAAATTTATGTAGAGAGGTAATGAGTATGAAATCTATGTAATGAGTGAATAAGTAGGAAATCTATGTAGTACGTTGAATGAGTATATGTGAAGGGACGTGAGTGATTGAATATGGAATCTATGCAGTGAGTGAATGAGTATGGAATCTAAGTAGTGATTGAATGAGTACATGTGAAGGAGTATAAAATCTATGTAGTGAGGGAATGACTATATATAGTGAGTGAATGAGTAGGAAATTCATGTAGTAAGTTGAATGAGTATATGTGAAGTGAAGTGAGTGAATGAATATGGAATCTATGCAGTGAGTGAATGAGTATGGAATCTAAGTAGTGACTGAATGAGTATGAAATCTAGGTAATGGGGGAATGAGTATACGTAGTAAGTGAATGAGTATGAAATTTATGTAGAGAGGGAATGAGAAAGAAAGCTATGTAGTGAGTGAATGATTATATGTAGTATGGAATCTAGTAATATGAATGAGTAGGAAATCTGTCGAGTAAGTTGAATGAGTATATGTGAAGTGAACTGAGTGAATAAATATGGAATCTATGCAGTGAGTGAATGAGTATGGAATCTAAGTAGTGAGTGAATGAGTATATGTAAGGAGTGAATCAGTATGCGATCTAGGTAGTGAGGGAATGAGTATATGTATTAAGTGAATGAGTATGAAATTTATGTAGAGAGGGAATGAGTATGAAATCTATTTAGTGAATGAATAAGTAGGAAATCTGTGTAGTAAGTTGAATGACTATATGTGAGTGAAGGAATATGGAATCTATGCAGTGAGTTAATGAGTATGTAATCTACGTAGTGGGTGAATGAGTATATGTAGTGAGTGAATGAGTATGGAATCTATGTAATGAGGGAATGAGTATATGTAGTAAGTGAATGAGTATGAAATTTATGTAGAGAGGGAATGAGTATGAAATCTATGTAGTGAGTGAATAAGTAGGAAATCTGTGTAGTAAGTTGAATGAGTATATGTGAGTGAATGAATATGGAATATATGCAGTGAGAGAATGAGTATGGAATCTAAGTAGTGAGTGAATGAGTATGAAATATATGTTGTGAGGGAATGAGTATATGTAGTGTGAATCATTATGAAATCTAGGTAGTGAGGGAAGGAGTATATGTTGTAAGTGAATGAGTATGAAATTTATTTAGAAAGGGAATGAGTGTGAAATCTATGTAGTGAGTGAATGAGTATATGTAGTGAGTGAATGTGTATTAAATCTATGTAGTAAGTTGAATGAGTATATGTGAAGTGAAGTGAGTGAATGTATATGGAATCTATGCAGTGAGTGAATGAGTGTGGAATCTAAGTAGTGATTGAATGAGTATATGTAGTGTGTGAATCAGTATGCAATCTATGTAGTGAGGGAATGAGTACATGTAGTAAGTGAATGAGTATGAAATTTAGATAGAGGGGGAATGAGTATGAAATTTATGTAGTGAGTGAATGAGTAGTAAATCTATGTAGTAAGTTGAATGAGTATATGTGAAGTGATTGAATGAATATGGAATCTATTCAGTGAGTGAATGAGTATGGAATCTAAGTAGTGAGTGAATGAGTATATGTGAATGAGTATGAAATCTATGTAGTGAGGGAATGAGTATATGTAGTGAGTGAATGAGTATGAAATTTATGTAGAGAGGGAATGAGTATGAAATCTATGTAGTGAGTGAATGAGTTGGAAATCTATGTAGTAAGTTGAAGTATATGTGAAGTGAGGTGAGTGAATGAATATGGAATCTATGCAGTGAGTGAATGAGTATGGAATCTAAGTAGTGAGTGAATGAGTATATGTGAACGAGTATGAAATCTAAGTAGTGAGGGAATGAGTATATGTCGTAAGTGAATGAGTATGAAATTTATGTAGAGACGGAATGAGTATGAAATCTATGTAGTGAGTGAATGAGTAGGAAATCTATGTAATAAGTAGAATGAGTATATGTGAAGTGAAGTGAGTGGATGAATATGGAATCTATGCAGTGAGTGAATGAGTATGGAATCTAAGGAGTGAATGAATGAGTATATGTTAATAAGTATGAAATCTATGTAGAGAGGGAATGAGTATGAAATCTATGTAATAATGAGTATATGCAGTGAATGGAACATACAATCTCTAATTTCATAATGTATCATTATCCATGTTACTGATTATCTCCTGTCTGATTCGATTGACAAGTTGTTCTTATTAGAACAAAACACTAATTTCATATAATATAAATTGTCACAACACTACTTATTTGCCGTCAAATTTGAGTGATAAGTTGTTATACGCACATGTTAAAGAATGAACATTCCTTTTTCTCTTAGGAATAGAAATGATTTTTTCTCGTTAGATGAATTCTACAGAAGAACAGCAAGAAGATTGTAGCTCTGAGAAGACAAAGTTATTAATAGATCGATTTATGCAATTAACGAACAATAAAATTAGTATTAATTTTTTTCAGAAATCATTTTTTTTAATTCTTGAAATCCACGAATTCCTAAAAGACAAAGTTAAACTTATTTTTTTCTCGAAACTTAGAATTCTTTTTTTGACAAACAAAATTAAAACACAAATATGGATTTTTTTAGACAAGCTTTAAAAGCATTTTTAGACAAGTAGATAAATTGATATTAAGCCATTAATTTTTGAATATTTGTTGAAATATTTATGATCTCCAAGGATAAAAATGACAAATGTCGAAATTTATTTGTTTTAAAAGGATATGATTCAGCATGTATAACGTCAGTCCCAAAGTCAACATGCAACCTCAAAAAATGCATTTTTGTATATAATTATAAGAAATAGAGAGCTAAATTTTTTTTTTGAAATACAAATTGAATTCATATACATTTATGTAAAAAAGAAAACTCCTCAAACTGATAAACAAAAGTTAATCCATTTAATGAAAAACACAAAATTGTTTCTTTACTTCAAGGAAAATGAAAAATTAGCATATCTTAAACGAATCAAAATTATTTAATGCAACTTGTGAAAATTAATTTTATAATTCGTGTAACTTAGCTTCGTGAATAAATTACAAGTTGTAATCTCCTAGGCATTGAAGCAATAATATTTTGTGTGGTATCTCACATAACTCCGACCATTTCCGCATTTTTAAAAGGAATCTTTATCTTGGCGATAAACTTATGAAGGAGATGAACTTATCAGAAGTGTATTTGCCAACACTTCTGATAAGTTCATCTAGGATATGTTCGAAGAACTTCAAATCTGAGAAGGGAGGAGAAGAAAGGAGCTGTGTGGGTAATTTGTGAAGGAGCCACACTTTCACAATCTGCGTAATTTTAATCTTTGTCACGATAAAACATCGAAAGGTTTTTAAACTGTAAATTTTCAAAACATTTTTGCAAATTTTCTTATGTGTTCAAGCATCCGTCATACCTTTAATGAAGATTAATTTCCAAACACCAGCAGTTGACATTGAAAACGCCAAAGCCAAGTCTCCTCTTCTACCATGAAACGACATTGAAAGCCTACCCCCATGCCATGACTACTCTGTTACCATAAAACAACAATGAAAGCGTACCCCCTGCCATGACTACTTTATTACCATCAAACAACATTGAAAGCGTACCCCTTTCCATGACTACTCCATCACCATGAAACGACATTGAAAGCCTACCCCCAAGTCATGACTACTCTATTACCATTAAACAACATTGAAAGCCTACTCCCCTCCCAAGCCATGACTCCTCTACAACAATGGTTCACTGTTAGGACTACATTTGTGAGTGTCAATCCTTCGTTTCTGCACCACCAAATTTTGCATGTCTAACAAATTCGAAAATTTTGTATTGTCTCTCATTGATAAAAAGGACAGTTTTTCAAAAAAAAAACAAATTTCTTCTGGTTACAGTCATTAGTAAACTTCAATCATTTTCAATGATTTGATCTGTGTATGATTGGTTTTATTTGTGGAACTCTGCGGTGAAATCTTTCAGATCGAAGTATTTTTCAAATCTATTTACGCATGAACACTCTTAGTTGTCGCTGTAACAAATTATATTAATTGAGAAGAAGGACAATTTTGGATTTCACCTCAATTTCCTCATCACTATTATGCTACCAGTGGGATTAATATATTTTGAATATCGCATTGTGAATAATTTCAAGAATTGTTAATTAATAATTCACAAGAATGATTGAACAAAATATTAGAAAGAAATGTGTAAAAATATAGGAAGACTGAGAATTGTGAGATTTAGTTTGGATTGTTGCTCTATGGTCATTTTGTTCACACGTTGGGCTAATTAGACAGGGACCTACAGTTTAACGTAGATTCCGAACCACTCACAAACATCCATGCCACAACCATCGAACCTGAAGCATTTAGTACCAATGGCCAGTGCGGTATCCAATTGGCAACAGGATGCTAAAAATTGTGGGAAGAAGCAAGAAATTTTCCGGAATCCCATTTTAATTATTTTATTACCTATGGCTTTATTAGAACTCAATCCATATAAATTTCGCCCTTACCGTAGAAATAAAAGGAACATATAAACAAATGAAAATTACCAAGGGAAAAGACCACAAATTCTTAACAAAAATGACCAAAAGGCTTTAAAAACAAGTTAAATGTTCTACGGATAAAAATTTAATAGTAGAAATATATTTTTTTGAAGAGACAAACAAAAGTGTGATGGTAAGAAAAAAAAACAGATATTTTTTTTTCAGTAGAACATCAACATTTTTTCAACATCAAACAAAAATATAAAAAGAAAGAATATTTAATGCCGACTATTTTAAATAAACCACAAAATTTTAATTATGGAAACTATAAGAAAATTAATGCAATAAACTAAAATAAAAAATAACATACAAACGTTGAAATAAAACATTTTTATTAAACGCTAAAATAAAACATTTTTATTAAACGTTAAAATCATTTCTTATGAGTGTTAGTAGAAATTAGTTATTGTTAGTTATCATTGTTAATTAGTTATTAATGTCAGCTATTGCATTAATCATTCAGAAACACACAGTAGAAGGTTTTTAATACACTAAACTCATTTTTTGGAAGCTCATGCATTGGCAATGCCAAGCAAATATTGAATATGCGCTAATTAAATATTTGCTTGGCAAAAGGTTATATGATTTCTTAACTCATTTTACTGGCAAAAATTGACATATTTAAATATTAAATAATAAAACTAATGATCGAATAAGTAAATAAAGATAGGAAATATTTTGCACTGCGATAGATATCTTATAGAAAAATTAAAAAAAATAATTTAAAAAAAAAACAACAAAAAAAAAGGTTTTCAAACTATTTTAAATGAAAATACATTATCAGAAAAATTACTATATATCATTATATTTAAAATATCATATCAGTTTTTAAGCATTTAGTTATAAAATATTAAAAATATAAAAGCATTTATTGCTAGATATAGAAATCACAAGGAAATACTTTCTTCAACGGAATAAATTAAAGTAAAAAAATGAATGCAAATGTTAAAATAAAACGTTTTCATTAAATATTAAATATATGGCATTAATTATTCATAAACACACAGTAGAAGGTTTTTAATACACTAAACTCACTTTTAGGATGCTCATGCAATGGAAAAATTATCTATATTAGCAATAAATTCAATATTTGCTTGATAAAAGGTTATATGATTTCTTAATTTGATTTAGTGGTAAACATTGAAAAATTTAATTGTTAAATAATAAAACAAATAATCTAATAAGTAAATAAACAGGAATTATTTTTCATTACAGTAGATGCCTCATAGGAAATTTTAAAAGAATATTAAAAAAAAATCTTGCTCGAAACAAACAAATAAAAACTGATTTCCTAAATTATAATATTTTTATTTACATTTTTTAATAAAAATATAGTATCAGAAAAGTCATCTAATATCATAAAAGAAATCATCTAATATCATAAAACAAATAATCTAATATCATGAAAAAAATCATCTAATATCATCAAACAAATCATCGAATAAGTATAAACAAGAAATACTTTGCAGTACAGTAGATGCCTTATAGGAAAATTTAAGAGAATATTTTTAAAAAATCTTGCCGAAACAAAAACTTTTTTCTAAAGGTATTAATTAATTCCAATTTTCTTAGTTACATTTTTAAATGAAAATATATTATCAGAAAAATTATTATATATCATTACATTCGAAATAACATATTGAAGTTTTAAAGATTTATTTATAAAATATTAAAAATATCAAAGCATTTATCTGTAGATACAGAATTCACAAGGGAATAAACTAAAATAAAAAAAAAAAACTGCATGCAAATGTTAAAATAAAACATTTTTATTAAACGTTAACTTCAGTACTTATGAGGTTTAAATATATGGCATTAAACATTCATAAAACACACAGTAGACCCTTTTTAATACACTAAAATATACTTTTAGGATGCTCATACATTGGGAAGATGTTCTATATGAGCAGTAAATTTAATATTTGCATGATAAAAGCTTATATGATTTCTTAATTCGATTTACTGATAAAAATTGACACATTTAATTGGTAAAAAAAAAAAAAAAAACAGCAACAATATAGAATAAATAATTAAAGATAGGAAATATTTTGCAATACGGTAGATATCTACATATATACAGTAGTATTTAAGAGAATATTTTTAAAAAGTCTTGCCGAAACAACAACAAAAAAAATCAAACTGTTTTCGACAACAAAAACAACAAAAAAATTCAGACTGTTTTCGACAACAACAATAAAAAATTCAAACTGTTTTCGACAACAGCAACAACAAAAAAATTCAAACTGTAACAAAAACAAATTCAAACTGTTTTCGACAACAACAACAAAAAAAAAAAATCAAACTGTTTTCGACAAGAACAAAAAAAATTCAAACTGTTTTCGACAACAACAACAAAAAAAAATTCAAACTGTTTTCGACAACAACAACAAAAAAAAAATTCAAACTGTTTTCGACAACAACAACAAAAAAAATTCAAACTGTTTTCGACAACAACAACAACAACAAAAATTCTAATGTTTTTCATAAATTACAATTTTTTAGCGACATTTTTAAATGAAAATACATTATCAAAAAAATTATTATATCTCATTATGTTCAAAATATCACTTTAAGCATTTAATTATAAAATATTAAAAACATTAAAGCATTTATCTCTAGATATGAAAATCATAAGAGAATACCTGCTTTTCCTTCCAATTCCAGTACACTATTTTCCGTTAAAAGATGTTTGCTTGCTCCATATGTAATGCATGCCACTAAAAAAAGTACAGCTACTTCTGTCTTTATTAAGCTCATTTTGAACAACGATGTTTTATCAATATGTTTGAGAGATACAACCTCGTTCTGTGCTTTGGATTCACAAGATTCGATTTTACCTCTTTCTTTCACGCAATATTCCTGTCAAGGTCATACGAATTGATAAGCGATTATTACAACAGGTAGACATACTTCTAAAATACTGATAAAAACTATAGTAATAAACCAAAAAATGAAATTATTTTGAGTAATTTTCTACCCAGCAGTTCAAACCTTTGTTAAATCAGGATTTAATTAACTGGATTTATTATTGTTATCAAAAAAAGGGTTACTACTGTGCCCAAAAAATAAGACCAATTATTTTTTTTCAAAAACTCTTAATTTATTCTTCCAAATTTATTTCATCGCCTTCCAAGTAATCTCCTCCTGCACTTATGGCAACTTTTTTCCCAATCCTCAATGCATGCTAAAAAGTCATCGGCAGGGATTGCCTTCAAAGCGCGCGGCGATTCATGTTGAATCTCTTCAATCAACTCAAAACAGTGTCCCCGGAGTAGACTTATTCTTCCAAATTTATTCATCGCCAATTACCAATTACCAATAGAGATTTGACGCGTTTGAGGAACAAAATGGAATGACCGATCCTTTTGAAATTCCAACATCAGCAGCAAGGTCTCTAATTGTGATTTGAAGATTTGAAAGCACCAAATCTTTAATTTTTTTGGACGTGAGCTTCGTCGGTTGAGGTTGATGGTCAGAGGGCTTTTCGTCTTCAACGCGTTCTCTGCCTTCTTTGAACTGTTTATACCACTTCTAAACATTTCTTTCCGATATAGGAATGCTCACCGAATGCCTTCTGCAACGTTCTTTGCTCAATGAATTCAGAAATTTCAAAAATCGCCGGAATCAGTTTTAGCGTCTTCCAAAGCCAAGCGTAACTCAAACACTCATGAATATTTTGACGTCAAATTTCGCACAGATGTCAAGGACAGTGCTCTAGCGCTCGGTACCACAGGTTTCAGATTCGAGTCCCGGTGGTGCCATGGATGTTTGTAGTGGTTCGGAATCCGCTTTAAACCGTAGGTCCCGGTCTAATAGGATCGTAGAGCGTTGCGGGGGCATTGGTGCTTCGCGTCCGTGGCTTATCTTCAAGTTACACGCGCCCCCTGGGTCATGCAAAGTGAGTACGTCTGTGCAGCGCTTGCTTTAAGGCATCCAAGGCGAAGCTGTCTAAGTGTTTGCCAGCTGCATTAGAACAAAAAAAAAAAAAAGAAAACTATTATTCTTACATATAAACATAGATAATATAATGATTCTAAATGGAGATTGCAAAGAAAATATAACACTAAAAATGAAATATAAAAGTATATAAATATAAACGAAATAAAAAAAAGCATTAAAAAATATTTATTTTACTAATGCGATATTGGTTTCTCCACTCTTTCACTTAGCTTTTGCAAATCGATCTTAATTTGGGTATTTGCCCATCGTAATGGGTGTCGCAGGTTAGACTCCGCTATGTTTGAGCGTATTTTGTGTTTATTCAATTTCATTTCCGAAAAAAACGATTCGCAGGTGTAAGTTTAACGGAATGCGCTAACAACTTCAACTAAGAGTCTGGTTTGCTCTGCTATCAACAATAAATTGTGCATATCTAGGGATGATCACAGCGTCATTGAAGTCATTTAAAGTGAAACATAGAACCTGTTATGTTAGATGTTCCAAAATGCTCCCGTATCATGAGTTCGTAGAATATAATTTAATTATTCTGTGAACTCATAAATAAAACAGGCAATATATGTCATATATTCGCAAAAATATTACTTTAAAATCAAAGTTCATTTTTTCTCATAATTTCATGGATGCACTCATAATGATTTTTTTTAATACATTGGTTTTCACTAACAACGAAAAAAAAAAACATACAACATACAACAACAACAAAACATACAACATACAACAACAACAACAAAACATGCAACAACAACAAAACATACAACAACAACAAAACATAATACAACAAAACATGCTGAAACAGAGTTCATTAATCTAACAATAATGCCAAGTTGCAGATCTTTCAGCCACTAAAAAGTGTTACCAGGTGCACCACGGGGAGGTAGATCTTCTGCGCACCCTGTTTACAAAGTAATATATTTCAATAGCAAGTAGAGATATATTTATTGAGTTTATATCATATTTATATTTTTCCTTAATTAACAATTATTAATTAAACGACTACTCTAAATAATAAATAGTAATTTTCCCAACATTGTTTTAGAATGATTATATCTTTTATTCTATTAATATTTAATTCATATATTTTTATTCTGTTTCGCGGCCTGATGTACCATATTCTTCAGGTTCGTATTTTCGCGGTGCCATGGATGTTTGTTAGTGGTTCGGAATCCACGTTAAACTATAGGTCCCGGTCTGTGTAGTGCTCATGTGCACAAGATGATCGTACAACGACAAACCAAAACAAACCTCTAACTCTAAAGGCTTGATGGCCAAATGGCTAGTGCTCTTGAATTTGGTGCTTCAAGTTCGTATTCTCGCGGTGGCATGGATGTTTATTAGTGGTTCGGAATCCACATTAAACTATAGATCCAGGTTCTAATTACACTAAAGTGTGCCAAAAATGATCGTAGAGTGACAAACCAAACTTCTAACTCTAAAGCCTTCGGTACTGCGTTAAATATACTTATCTCCCAATTTCATTGTCATCAACATTGAAATCCCTTGCACCTCTTTTTTTATTTATATTTTTCTAATTTTTATTATATTAGGGCATTTAACATGTGATCTTATCTTGCGAATGTGGACCTTCTTTATCCGTTTTGACTGATTTAAATGTATTTCCACTATATAAATGTATTCCCCACCATGCATCTCAAGTATCCAAGGATACGAGTTTAAGGAAAGAACTCTTAAGTAATACCATAATGATATTTTTACGTATGCATTATATTTACATTCTGAAACTAATTACTTAAAAATATTTGCATGTAATAATAAATCAAAGTTTCTAACAATGGTTTTTAGGACTGTTAGTTTCTAATAATGTTCCCGGGAATGTTAGGTTTTAACAATGCTGCCAGGAATGTTGGTTTCCAGCAATGTTGTCAGGAATGCTGTTTAATACAAATAAGGATGCTCAGACTGTATAACTTTTTATGAGAGTTAATAATGTATTATTATAACTTATAAAAACTTTACAATTTTTATAATATGCATAAAGCCTCCTCTAAAGATAATGATTTTAATCAAATAAAATTTGTTACACAATAGAAGCAACTTTTATTTTTTTGAAACAAAAATTGCTCTGTCAGGAATGTTACTTTCTAACAGTGTTGTCAGGAATGCTAGTTTTTAACAATGTCGTCAGGAATGTTAGTTTCTAACAATGTTGTCAGGAATATTGTTTAATACTAATAATCATGTTCAGACTGTGTAAGTTTATATAATATACATAAAGCATTTGCTAAAAATAATGATTTTAATGATCAAACAAAATTTTTTCCACAATAGAAGTAATTTTTATTTTTGAAACAAAAATTACTCAGTCTGGAATGTTAGTTTCTGCGACGGCACATTAAATAGAGCACTCCAAGCAGCAAAACTAGGATTCCAACGTTGGAAGAAAGCAAGAGGATAAAGGCTGTTCTTTCAGTAACTGAAAATAAAAAAAAATTATGCAAAGATTTGAAATGTAAATTTTATTTTGGTCGTAAAATATATATATACAACAAGATTTGCTTAAATTTATTTTGGAGGATAATGTATTAAACTGTTTTTCCTCTAATCAAAAATTTATTCACTTATTTAATTGAAAAATATTATTAATTTTCAAAAAGAAGATAATGTTTAAAATTTGTTTTGAGAAAATAAGAATTTTTTTTGTATATAATGTTATAATTTTAATTTATTGAACAATATTTAAAAATTAACAAATATTATTATAAGAATATTTTTTTAGATTTTATATAATATACAATAGAATTTTAATATAATTAAAATAATAGAATTTTAATAGATTTATATTATTATTTTTTTGTATATAATGCTATAATTTTAATTTAATCAACAATATTTAAAAATTAGCAAATATTATTATAAGTATGTTCTTTTATATAACTATAATAGAATATAGAATAGAATTAAAATAATAGAATTTAATAGAATGCTAATAAATTTATAATAGAATTTTTTGTATATAATGTTACAATTTTAATTTAATCAGCAGTATATAAAATTTAACAAATATTAACGCCACAGTGGACGAACACTCAGAGTTATGGTCTGGGGTGCCCTAGCATATCATGGATGATCTCAATTACTAAGAATTGTGGGCAATCTGAACAGCAACCGGTACATCAGTGAACTTCTACAGCCTCAAGCTGTTCCCTTCCTTCAAAGCTTGCCAGGCGCTGTATTTCAACAGGACAATGCCCGCCCTCATATCGCTAGGACTGTTCAATCCTTCTTTACAACGCGGCAGGTATAGCTTCTTCCTTGGCCTGCGTATTCCCCGGATATGTCACCGATTGAACATGTGTGGGATTTCGTTGGTCGGCGTCTCGCTCGTGATCCTCGTCCTGTTGCTTCTGCAGACGAACTGTGGGTGCGCATACAAACAATATGGAATGCTCTTCCTCAGGCAGACATTCAAAATTTGTTTGACTCCATGCCACGTCATGTAGCAGCACTTATTGCGGCGCGTGGTGGCTACACAAAATACAGATTCCGATCTCTTGTTATTGTTTGTTTGCTTTGAACATATAATCATTTATTTGTACCACTACCACTCAACTGTGTATTAAATGTCATTCAATTATGACGATTCCTTCATGGTGTTGCAATTTTCACAGACATGAGTTTATTATAATAAAATAAATATTAACAGTTTTCTTCAGATGTTGAACTAAATTGATATTTTTAGGTATCATCTCACTACATGATACCTAACTACATCAATAAAGATGATATTTGATTAATTGGTATAATAATAAATTAATATAAATGTAATATAATGTATTTTGAAACTAATTTAAAATATTTGTAATTTGCCTCATATTTTTAGCAACAACTATAATTTACAACGTATACGGTTTAAGAGGTTAAAATATGGCGAGTTTCGAAAGGGAATTTCATAGCGACATATTTCGTATTGTCCTGTTGATTTTTTTCTACCTACTTCTGAATGTAGCACTACAAATCAGCTTGAAATTTGCTGATATTTTTTTTTGTTCAGTTTTATTTTTTAGCATCTCAATTCATTTATTTTGCCTCATTTTAAGAGAAAATTATATATATTACAACATAATTAGATAAAAAAAATCAAACTAAGTCTTTTGTACAGAGATAAAATTAAACTTTATGCATAAACATTGGGCTATTTATTATATGATTTGATACAGTATCCCAACATACCAAGCTTTGCAATTAGGTTCGTTCGTATGCCAGAGAGTAAGTAATTTGACTACTCAAAGTAAAATTAATGCATTTCGTAATGCGATATTTGTTTATGTATAAAAAGACGTTTACATTTCGATATTTGTTTATGCATAAAAATACGTTTGCGTACGTTTACATTTCGATATTTGTTTATATATAAAAAGACGTTTATATGTTTACATTATATTACGTTTAAAAATACGCTTAGATATGTTTACATTATATTACGTTTAAAAATACGCTTAGATATGTTTACATTATATTAAGTTTAAAAATACGTTATATTACTTTTATATTTACTATTTTGAGAAAAAAGTGTAATGAAATTTTATCTTACAAAACCCAGCTTGAATTTTCTCTTCACAACGCTTTCCAGTATAACCTGCATCACACCTAAAAAGAAAGTGAAGTATTCATAAAATGTACATATGCTGTTTGACTTTAAATGCTGATGTAATTTTTAAATGCGAATATTTCATGCATATAATGTCAGGTACGAATCATATTCAGCATTGCACAGGTGTCACTGCATATCCACAATTTGTAACAATTCCTCAGTTCTCATCTCTACATTTACACTTCTACCTCTAGTACAACGGAAAAAGTTGCCAACTTACGAATTTTTCGGGTTCAGTCCAAGACAAACGTAAGAGATTTCGATGTTGTTTTGCTAGCCTGCTTTTGAAACTTTTTTTCTAATGCAGCTGGAAATACTTAGATAGTTATCTTTATGCCACAAGCAAGGGCTGCACGGCTGTTACTCATTTATCACTCCCCAGGGGTCACGTGCAGCTTGAAGATATGCTACGGATGCGAGTAACACCAGCCCCACAACGCTCTACGATCATGTTAGACCGGAACCTATGGTTTAAAGTGGACTAATTAATTAAAAGAATTTTTAATTAAAAGACTAATTTATTGCAGCAGGCAAAGTCTTTTCTATTAATATTATGATTATTGCATAAATCAACCGTTATGTTTTGTTCATATTTATGGGCTGTTTATATATATTATATTTATATATATATATTAATAAACAGAAGACTTAAATACCATCCAATGGGCAAAAAATGTTATAATTAATATTTTAGCGATATATTTGGAGTTAGTAGCAAAGGAGTTAAAAAAAAATCCCAATATTTATTTATTTATTTATTATTATTATTTTTATTTTTATTTTATTTATTAATTTTGTTTCACCTCCCTGAAGTTCTGATATTGAGTTCCGGCGCACGGTGCTACAGATTTTGCGTTCGACGGTGCCATGGATGTTTGCAGTGGTTCGGAATCCACTTTAAGCCGTAGGTCCCGGTCTCACTTGATTGTAGAGTGTTCGACGTAGGACTGAACATCCCTAAAAGGAAAACATCTACTGTCTAGAAATCTGCCAGTAGAGCAGACGACCTTGGCTCATTATGGGGCTGCTGCACCAATAATGATGATGATGATGAAGTTCTGATAATTGTTGGAGTTTCTGAATCCTTTGCTAGTAAGACTTATTATGAAAACTATCAAGTAAAAAATGGGCATAATTCATTCGATTGCATAAGAAGCTATTGCTGTTGTTGTCTATTAAACTTATAATTAAAATCTTATAATTAGTAAATCTTGTTTTTCTCCTAGCGCGCATGCTCATAGGAAACTGAGCACGCGCTGGAGGGATAAAATAAAAAAACTCCCTAATAAAAAGTATAATGAATAAAGTGTTATTACCTGCACATATAAGTTGTACCAACATCATCCAATTTCAGAGGTTTGCACGTCCCATGCAAACATTTATCCGGACTGCATACATCTGAAATCAAATTTTCTATTGAAAAAATAAAAGTTATTTGACAGAAAAAATAATCTTTTCTCGTCTTCAGTTAATATAGAAGTAAATTTTTCTATGCATTTATTTTCGAAAAAATAGCAATAAAAAAAACTAAAAATAAGAAAAAATAATAAGTTGACCTCATCAAATTAGCGATTGCCTGCGCGACCTTAACAGATCGAAACAATTACTGAGATAAATATGGACTACATCATGAGTTGTTGCATCGTGATTGTTGATAGATCATGTGCTGAGGAAGTGTCTACTCCAATGATAAGTGACGGAAGCTGGAGAAGAGAGAGAGAGAGAGCTCTGTGACGAGTCGGCAAAGAGTGTTGTTTCTCTCTTTTTCTCGGAAGGGACACAACAGGCCGGAGATTCCGCTTGTGTCCAAATTGAACCCCTTGTGGTTTCGTGTATCACGCCTTGTGATAATTAAAATCTGTGGAGGACTACGTGTTTTGAATACGTAGTAGACTCGAGAACTCTGAAGATCTGCACTTGTGAATCTAATTTAGATCTTTAATTTTCCTTTTCTTGTAAATAATAAATTGTATTTACCCAGAATTCTGTATATATATACTATATAATGTTGTAAATAAAAATAAAAGTGTTCCCATGAACCTGAAAATGTCCCTCTTCTTAAAGCCGTTATAGATCTAGTATAGGTTGAGAAGTTACAAGTTTAAAGTTATAAAAGAGGGAAGAAAACAACCAAGAAGGTATGACAAGGGAGAGAAAGGGGCAACTCAGCTCTAGGCACAGTGGTGTAGTAGTAGTTGTCCTATAACTAGATTTATATTAGATTCAAGACATGGATTTTTAATGAGAATTAATAGTATTTACTGCATAAGTAATGAAAATCTAAGTACAATCTGTGTATAGACAAAGTAATTTTTGGAAATGAGACTGAAGAGGTAGTAGCTTGTAGTGTTTCTGAATGCCCTTTAAACCGCAGCTCTCAGTCTCATATGATAGTAAAGCATCACAGAGCCCAGTCTGACTTCACTCACCCACATCATTCCCAAACTGTATGGGGTAACTCAGCTCTAGGCACAGTGATGTAGTATGGTGTAGCAGCAGTAGTAGTAGGCGTATAGATAGATTTATATTAGATACAAGAAATGTTTGTTTAATCGAGAATTGATTATATTTACTGCATAAGTAATAAAATCTAAATACAATCTGTTTATAGACAAATCAATTTTTGGAAATGATGCTGAAGAGATAACATAATTTTCCTAATAGATCGGGAATCGCGGAAAATTCGCTACTATGTCAGAAAAGAGGATTTAATTAAAAACTCAAGAATTTTACCTTCACATAATCCTGAAGGAAGACCCACAGTCTGTCCAAACGGGCATCTACAAAATGCTCCAGAATCACCGACTAAACAGCGAGCTCCCATCTCCGAGCATAGTGGTTCTAACTTTTCACACAGAACATGCTTTTCGCATTGTCGTCCAGTAAAATTCGTTGGACAGTCGCAGATCCAGTCGCCTCTTTCGGCCATCTTGCATACGCGTCCATCCTTGCAGTCTCTGTCCGAGTAGCAGATCTCTGTCGAAGAAACAGTCAGACATCAGGAATTCATTTAACATTATGGAGTGATGTATAGAGCAGGGGTGGCCAACCCGCGAGCTCCTTGAATATTTTTACAGCCCGTGAGATTTATCACACTTTTACACAATTTATTGGGGGCCTGATGGACCAGTGGCTAGCGCTCTGGTGCACGGTACCACAAAGTTTCGGGTTTGAGTCCCGGTGGTGCCATGGATGTTTGTAGTGGTTCGAAATCCACTTCTCCACGTTGTTAATCTTAGCGTAAATATTTTTACGACGAGAATTACATCGGAGATGTTTTCCTTGATAAAGATTGGTTTGGTTTGAGACCTTACGTAACTGACTTACGAAAACTTTACTTTTTAAAAATTTTTTTTTACATTTTAATGCAGATTCATTTATGATTCTGTTCGATTTCTTTCGGTAAATTTCATTTTTTTTAGATCAAGATATTTTTATGTATTTCAATGATGATTTTCATGCACATGCGCAGATCTCGGGGAAAAACCGAGAATTTATTTCTAAAAAATAACATTTTCAATGGGGCATGATGGCTGAGTGGCTGGCGCTCGATATCATACGTTTCGGGTTCGAGACCCGGTGGTGCCATTAATGTTTGTAGTGGTTCGGAATCCACTTTAAACCATAAATCCGGGTCTAACATGACCGTAGAACGTGGCGGGAATATCGTTACTCCGCGTCCGTAGCTTATCTCCAAGCTGCACGCACCTCCTGGGTAGTGTTAAGTGAGTAACGCCTGTGCAGCGCTTGTCTTAAGGCATCAAAGACAACTGTCTAAGTGTTTGCCAGCTACATTAGAATATATATATATATATATATTTTATAAAGGCCAAAGTAGTGAAAACTAATGTATTAAAAAAATACATTATGTGTGCATTCATATATTCAAAAATTAACTGTCCAAATTATGAGAAAAAATTAACTTTTTTCAAAATAATATTCTTACGAATATATGACATATATTGCCTGCTTTATTTATGAAATTACAGTTATGAGTTCGCTGAATAACTAAATTATATTCTGCGAACTCATGATGAGCACGCATCTTGGAACATCTGATATAACAGGTTCCATGTTTCATTTTTAAGTGACCTCAGTGACTATCCCTAGATACGCACAATTGATTGTTGCAAGCAGAGCAAAATATACTCTTAGTTGAAATTGTTAGCGCTTTTGGCTCAACTTATATCTGAGTATCATTTTTTTCTAAAATGAAATTGACCCAACACAAAACACGCTCAAACATAACGGACGCTAACCTGCAGCACCTATTACGATGTTCAAATACCCAAATTGAGATCGATTTGCAAAAGCTGAGGGAAAGACTGGAGAAAAAAATATCGCACTAGTATATGATTTCATTTTTTTATTTCGTTTAACTTTATATATTTTTTATATATAATTTTTATAAATGTTATTGATTTTTGATATATAAATTGATATCTCATTATGTTTCAATTTCTTTACATTGTACGTTTAGTATCATTATTATTATATTATCTATGTTTACATGTAAGAATAATAGCAAACACACAAATAATAACTCATTATGTTTCAATTTTTCACTAAAAAAAAAGTGTATAGTGGGTCTAAATCTAATATGGTTTTGTTTGGTTTGTCGCTCTACGGCATCTTGTGCACACGTTAGGCTAAACAGACCGGGACGGGATGTTTGAAGTGGATTCCGAACCACTACAAACATCCATGACACCGCTGGGACTCTAACCCGAAACCTGCGGTACCGAGCACCAGACCGCTAGCCACTCGGCCACTAGGCCTCCTAAAATCTTATGTGAGAATATTTAATTTTATATGCGGCCCGTGTAGTTATGATGCATTTCCAAAGTGACAGAAAGATCATTTGGGTTGGCCACCACTGAGTTAAACAGATGATTTACAAATGGAAAGTAATAGAATATCTAAATAAGGAAGAAAAAATGGAATATACCTGTACATGTGCCATTTTTCTGACCGTATCCTCTCGAACAAAGGCATATTTTGTCACCCTCCTCATCATAATGACAATCCTTAGATTTATTACCGCAATCACATTCTGAAACAAGTAATATTAAAAAAATTTTTTTAAAGTGAATGCCTACTTTTTTTTCACTATATTAAAGTTGTTATGATGTAAATTTAAAACCTCTTGTTTTCTTTAAATTAAATTTTTTTGAAACATTACACAATTAAAATACCTTACCTACACATTAATGGTAATGGCAAATAAATAAATAAATAAATAATTATAAAATAGAAAAAAAAGCTTTAAAAAATAAGACTAATTCACACTTTTCACTCATTCACAGTTAATATTAAGTTATACTTGTTGTGATGTGCTTTATAAATAATTTTCATTCTTTTTTTAAGTTCATCTGGCACCATATATTGGTAGATATGCGCAACTTAAATCTAAAAAAACTAAAATTGATTATTTAAATTTAATGAATGAATTAATATTTGAGCAAACTGTATTAACATCAAGTGTCATCTACTACAAGTTCAACAAAATGTATTTGAACTTGAATGAATGAATAAAAAGTATTTTATGAACGTTTGCAAACTTGAACAAGATATATATAGAGATAGTGTAAGCTAATAGAAGGTATTGAAAAATACAGAAACATATTTATTCTTAGAAAATAGAAGTTGAAACAAAAAAAGTGAATTAGATGATTCGACAAATAAATAACAATATCAGTTCATAAAATAGGCTGTGATTAATTTAATTCATTTTCATCATTTTTTGTATATGTGCTTGTATTAATTATGCACAAAATCTTTAATTTAATTGGACGTGAGCTTTGCCGGTTGAGGTTGATGGTCGATCAGAGGGCTCTTCGTCTTCAATGTGTTCTCTGCCTTATTTGAACTGTCTATACCACTTGTAAACATTTCTTTCCGATATAGGAATGCTCACCGAATGCCTTCTGCAACATTCTATATGTTTCTGCAAACAAAATGTAATGCAAGTTTTTAGCTCAATTAATTCAGACATTTCAGAAATCACCGGAATCAATTTTAGCGTCTCACAAAGTCAAGTGTAACTCAAACACTAATGACTATTTTGACGTCAAATTTCACACAGAAGGACAGTGCCAGCAATCTAAAAAAAGAAAAACAATTGAAATTCCATAAGCCCCAGAATTTTAAATTGAAAATTGGTCTTACTTTTTTTACACAGTAGTATTTTTTGGTAACGGAAAAGAAAAAAATTCAAAAGTTAAACGACGACGACGACGATTTGTAGGTTGACGGAGCTCCTTGGTATGGGTAACCGCTAACTCCTTCTTTGCATGTGAGAGGGAAGTTACTTTAGCTTTAAGCCCATTGCATTAAAAATAAAACAATTAAAATAGAGATAATAAGATATGGAGAGGAGAAGTTTTTTTCTTCTTTTCAATAAAGTATTTAATAATTATTAATTATAATTTAATAATTAAAATAATAAAGTAAAAAGAGGATTTTGAAGAATTACAAACTGAACGTAGTTTGAAAGAGAACTTAAAAATAAAAATACTTTCAATAGGTTAATCTAATTCAAAAAGGAGTACAAGTTAAAAATAACAAAAACGTTTAAGAGCAGTTTGTTAAGAGAGGATGAACTGATAATGACGGGGGAAATCTGAGAATCGTACAAGGTCAGTTGCAATTCAACGATAGAAGAGCAGAGCCTGGGGGAGGAGAAACGAAAACGTTTCGACTACCAAGTTCTGTAAACGATATAGTCACTACGTGGCATTGTTAGATGGTTTGGAGCATATACAGTTGGCAAAGATTTGTAGCTTGTCAGCCTTATTGTTGGTAGAATTAATTCGATAAAAATTAAAAATACTTTACTTTTCACACATTTATAGTTAATATTTTTATTAATATTCCAATAAAAATTGCTTGTGAAAAGTAAAAAAAAAATATATATATTTATAAACCAATAAGAAACGTTTAAAGTAGTCCAAGACATAATACCAAGACTAACCCATTTCGCTCCCAAATGCTAATATATTTTATGGGGAAAAATATGATAAAATAGAAAAATATTAAAAAAAAAAAAAAAACTAAAAAAAACTATAGTTAATATTTAGTTAAAGTTGTTATGATGTAAATTTAAAACCTCTTGTTTTATTTAAATTAAATTTTTTTGAAATATTACACAATTAAAATATCTTACCTACGCATTTATGGTAATGGCAAAAAAAAAAAAAAAAAAAAAATTATAAAATAGAAAAATAGGTTTAAAAAATAACACTAGTTCACACTTTTCATACATTCACAGTTAATATTTAGTTATATTTGTTATGATGTCAATTTAAAATTTCTTGTTTTCTGTAAGTCAAAATTTTTTTCAACGTTACAAAATTGAAATACCTTACCTACGCATTTATTTAACCGCTGCGTAAAATCTTCTTCACAATCACAAACTTTCTTTCCGTCTTTACCAATCTTGCAGCCTTTTGAATTAAAGCCACAATCGCATTCTGAAAATGTAAACAAAAATTGACTTATTTTTTTTCAATAAAATTAAAAAAAAATAAATTTCTGTATTTCTGTATTTTTTTCTGAATGGCCGCTCTGGCTGGGTTCGGGTTCGAGTCTCGGCGGTGCCATGAATGTTTGTAGTGGTACGGAATTCCACTTTAAACCGTATGTCCCGGTCTAACAGGATCGTAGAGCGTTGCGGAGGTATTGTTACTCCGCATCCGCAGGCTTATCTTCAAGCTACACGTACCTCCTGAGTAGTGCTAGTGAATAACATCGATGCAGCGCTTACCGTAAGGCATCGAAGACAATTGTCTAAGTGTTTGCCAGTTGCATTAGAACAAAAAAAAAAAAATCCTTCAGAAAACAATTTAATACAACTGAAACCTTTGTTTGCATTGATTAGAAATTGGAATTGAAAAAAGCAATATATTAATTCGAAAACATTTTATCATTTTTAACGAGAATGAAAATTACTAAATGTAATTATATAGAATATAAAAATAGTGAGGTTTGGTTTGACGCTCTACACATGCAATATTATGCACACAAGAGCTAAACAGACCGGGACCTACAGTTTAAAGTGGATTCCGAATCACTCACAAACATCCATGCCACTGCCAGGATTTGAACCTGGCGCCTGTGGTACCAAAGGCCAAAGCACTGGTCAATTGGTCCTCAGGCTGCAAAAAAGTAAGGAGAAGGAGTTCTATAACGTAACTATTGTAAATTCCAAAATAGTTTTGTAGTGTGCAAGGTTGCCAACCAGATTGTAGCTGGGTAGGATGGGTTGAGAACTCACATCTTTATTTACACACAAAGGCCATACACATACAATTACAGACATACAGTATTTAACACATTTAAAGGCAATTATAGATTCGTGGAAGGACTCCACTTCTAAGCCGAAAATTCGATATTCGGCTACTCACAGGTGCGAAAAATATATTTACTCTTCGGGTGAGAGTCTATAGGTAAACTAATACGGTTCCAGTTTTATCATGAAACTATTATGTAACTATTGTAAATTCCAAAAATAGTTTGTAGTGTGGAGGGTGGCCAACCAGATTGTAACTAGGTGTAGTTGGGTTGAGATACTTGAGACACAGCTTTAATTTACATACAATTACAGGCATACAATATTTAACACATTTATAGACAGATAATTATAGATTCGCGGAAGGTCTCCACTTCTAAACCGAAAACCCAATATTCGGCTACATTCAGGGTGGGCGAAATATACTTCTTCTCCGGGTGAGTGTTTGTAGGCCAACTAATACGCAGGGTTGCGTTAAATATATTTCCTTTCGGGGTGAGAGGCTGTAAACTAAGCGTTTCTCAACTGAAACGCATGGTTGCGTTGTACTTCCTCCGGGGAAAGAATCTTGTGGCCGACTGATCATTTCTCCTGAACGCCACAGGGTACTCCAGTGCGTAAGAGAAAGCATGGTTACAGTTAAAAATTAAAATATTAAATGATCTAGATAAACTACATCGTTCCTTGTACATCTATCAAAACAAAATATTCGCCAAAATATCGCCATTGAAATTTATATAGTGGCCTGTAAATATTATTAATCAGTTTACTATATATATTCATGTAACTCAATTTTTAAAACTGGATATTATACCATAGCATTTTCCATATATTTCGTAGTATCCGAAGCGACAACTGCAGACTTTGTTGTTTTGCGCATCGAAGCTGCAACTTCTGAGAGGATCTTCACAGGTGCATTCTGAAATGAAAACATAATGTGAGCTTATGCTTCAACATAGGATATCTTTGTTTTTATAAAAATTACAACAAAATTTTGTATTGTGCACATTTTGTTGATTGTTGTTACATACTACTGTGTCCAAAAAGTAATTCCCGGGCTTATGGTATTTAAATTTGTTTTCTTTTTTTAGGTTGTTGGCACTGTTCTTCACATCTGTGTGAAATTTGACGTCAAAATATTCATTAGTGTTTGAGTTACGATTAGGTTTGTGAGACGCTAAAACTGATTTCGGTAATTTTTGAAATGTCTCTTCAATCGACTCAAAACGGTGTCCACAGAGTGGTCTTTTGAGTTTAGGGAATTTAGAATAGCCAGAAAGCACGAAGCACGTTTAGGGAATAGCCAGAAGTAGCACGATGCTAAATCAGGTGAATATGGTGGTTGTGGAATGATATGGGTTTCATTTTTGGCGAAAAAGTCACGAAGAATCAATGCAGTGTGAGCTGGCGCAATCACTGTTTCCGGTACCAATCAAGATTGAGGCCTGAAACATCTTTAAAAATAGAATTTTGAAATTCCAACATTATCAGCAAGGCTTCTAATTGTAAATCGACGGTTTGCAAGATCCAAATCTTTAATCTTTTGGACGGGAGTTTAGTCGGTTGAGGTGGATGGTCGACCAGAGGGCTCTTCGTCTTCAACGCGTTCTCTGTCTTCTTTGAACTGTTTCTACTACTTCTAAACATTTCTTTCCGATATAGGAATGCTCACCGAATGCCTTCTGCAACATTTTATATGTTTCTGCAAACTAAATTTAACGCAAGTTCTTGCTCAATTAATTCAGACATTTCAAATCAGTTTTCAGACAACAGGAATCAGTCTTAGCATCTCACAAAACCAAGCGTAATTTAAACACTAATAAATATTTTTACGTACAATTTCACACAGATGTAAGGACAGTGCCAACAACCTATTACAGAAATTTTTTTTTAATTTAAATTGAAAATTGGTCTTACCTTTTGGACACAGTAGTATTTATATAAAGATTATTTTTGAATTTTAATCTTTTACTTGCTTGTTTTTTTTAATATTATTAAAAACTTTGCATACAAAAAAATGCACAGAAAATTGTTGCAAAATCTCTTATTTATAAAGCTTATAATACTAGATGATTGATAATAACGACATTAGATACAAATCCCAGAGAATAACTAATGGTATTTAGAATTTTCTTTTAAAGTATTTTAAACTTTTTGAATTAATATTTTGCAACACTATTTCACGTGGCATAGCAATATAGTAGAATAATTTTAAAATTAAATCTTGTAGAATCTTGTTAAAATGCTAATCTTAATTGTTAAAATCAATCTAATGTCTTATTAAATCTTGTATAAAAGGAATTTATTTGCAAATTAAAGGTGGAATCGCCCTCCCTGAAATGAAATATATGAAAGATCTTTTTCCAAAATTTGGTTGTAAATAACATTTAATTCATTAAAAGTAAGTTTTTCAATTCAATTTCGATTTCGATACATGGTTTCAGAATTTCATTTAAGGGTAGACTACAATGTTTAATAGGTTGAACTTTTTTCTATTAGCAAACATAATATCATTTGTTGGTGCCTGATGGCCGAGTAGCTAGCGCACTGGCACTTGAAACCACAGTGTTCGATTCCCAGTGGTGCCATGGATGTTTGTAGTGGTTCGGAATCCACTTTAAGCCATAGGTCAGGTCTCATATGATTGTAAGAGTGACACAGAGCCCAATCAGATTTCGTCTCACCCACATCATTCCCAAACTGGAAAGGGGCAATTCTGTTCTAGGCACAGTGATGTGGTATGGTGCAGTAGTAATATTTGTTAATTTATAAATATTGTTGATTAGCGCAGCGATTGTCGTAGAGCACTGCGGAGGTAGTGTCACTCGCGTCCGTAGCATATCTTCAAGCTACACTTCCTCCTGGGTAGTGCTAAATAGTAACGGTAAATGCTAGTGCATAAATTAGGTAACGTCGGTTCAAGCACGCATGCTCATAGGAAACTGAGCATAAAGAAAAAGCTAACGGACGTCCTACGGTAACCTAACGTACGGTATGCAAAAAACTCTAATATAATAATAATGATACTGAAGGCACATTGTAAAGAAATACATAACAGCAAAAATGGAATATAAAATAAATATAAAAGAAATAAAAAAAAAAATGAAATCATTAAAAAATATTTATTTTACTAGTGCGATATTTGCTTTAGCAATAATATTAGTTTAAATTCAAAGTTCATTTTTTTCTCATAAATTCGACAGTTAATGTTTGAATATATGGCTGAACAAATAATGTATTTTTTAAATACATTGGTCTTCACTACTTTGGCCGTTAAAAATAAATATTTTTTATAAAAGTGTGATCAATCTCACGGCCCACAAAAATGTCCGAGGCGGGTTGGCTATCCCTGGTAAGTATTTGCCAACCGCATTAGAAAAAAATATCATTTGTTTTGCTTATCATATGTGTCAATCTTTTTTTTTTTTTTGAAGTAGCAATATAAATGATTACTCTCCATTTTATGAAAAGATTTGTGGTTCAAAGGTAATAATAATGAGATAAATAAAAGGAATCTCAACATTTTGAAATGAAAAAAATCATGAGGTGAAAGACAGATAACAAGATATTAGGAAAAATCTGTTCATCACACCAGTATGGCTTGAAAACACTGTGAATTGCAGACATTGTATGGAAGTGGATAGTTATCATTGCTAAGAGTAAATTGTTAATTAATTCTTAATTAGGGGATTGGGATGGTTTGAAGCATGGAGGTTTTTGTACCTCTTTTAGTGCATTTTTGATTGACTAAATTCAAAATAATTGTGAGTTATCCTATTTGACGCATATAGCAGAACATTAGTTATGACTCGTAGAATTTTTTTTTTGGGGGGAAGGAGCCTGAATGACTAGTTTTCTGGCGCTCGGTGCCACAGGTTTCGGGTTCTAATCCCAGTTGTGCCGTGGATTTTTGTATCGGTTCAGAATCCACTTTAAGTAGTAGGTCTCGGTCTAATATGATTGTAGAGCATTGGGGGTAGGGCTGACAGCCCTACTTCTTAAAAAAAGTCATCGTCATGGGGCCAAGTCAGATTTCTACCTACCGGTGCTCCATCTCAACAAAAGCAGCTCCCTTTCCCTTCAAACATGAGTCCCCACGGATTCATAGGCTTGGTCTAGATTCTACCAAGTGGGATAAGAAGAAACAACAATGTTCAGATCCAATAGATTTCATCAAAAGGTGGCCTGATGACCAATTGGCTAGCGCGCTGGCCTTTGGTATGACAGGCTTCAGGTTCGAATTCTGGGGGGGCCATGGATATTTGTAATGGTTTGGAATCTACTTTAAGCCGTAGGTCCGGTCTCCTACGACAGCAGAGTGTCACAGAGCTCAATTAGACTTCTCATCTATATCATTCCCAAACTGTAAAGGAACAACTCAGCTCTAGGCACAGTGGTTTGGTGTAGTACTGGTTTGTAATCCACGTTAAACGGTAAGTCCCTCTCTATTTAGCACAAAATGACAGTAGAGGGACAAACCAAATCAATCTTTATCAAGGAAAACATCTCCAATGTCTTGTCCATCTTGTCGCAAAAGTATCTAAACTCATGTTTGTGAAAATTGCAACACCATGAAGGAGTCGTCATAACTGAATGAAATTTAATACACAGTGAGTGGTAATGTTCAAAGTAAACAAACAATAACAAGAGATCGGAATCAGTATTTTGTGTAGTCACAGTATCAGTATTTTGTGTAGCAATAAGTGCTGCTACACGACGTGGCATGGAGTCAAGCAAATTTTGAATGTCTGCCTGAGGAAGAGCATTCCATATTGTTTGTATGCGCATCCAAAGTTCGTCTGCAGATGTAACAGGACGAGGATCACGAGCGAGACGCCGACCAACGAAATCCCACACATGTTCAATCGACGACATATCCGGGAAATACGCAGGCCAAGGAAGAAGCTGTACCTGCCGCGTTGCAAAGAAGGATTGAACAGTCCTAGCGATATGAGGGCGAGCATTGTCCTGCTGAAATACAGCGCCTGGCAAGCTTTGAAGGAAGGGAGCAGGTTGGGGCTGTAGCACTTCACTGATGTACCGATTGCTGTTCAGATTGCCCACAATTCTTAGCAATTGAGATCGTCCATGATATGCTATGGCACCCCAGACCATAACTCCGAGTGTTCGTCCACTGTGGCGTTCGATAATGCACTCCGGAAGGTGGCGTTCACCAGCATAGCGCCTGACACGAATGCGACCATCATGGTACCACAAATTAAAGCGGGATTCGTCAGAAACACGACATGCTGCCAATTAGCATGCCAGTGTCTATGCTGAGCGGCCCATTGTAGCCGCAGGCGGCGATGGTTTAGCGTGAGAGGGATCCTGTATAAAGGAGTCCGTGCGCGCAATCCACGCTGCAGCAGACGTCCACGAATTGATGAAGCACATAATGAAACACCTGTAGCTATTGACCACTGTGCTGCCAATTGTCAAGAGGAAGCTGTACGGTCCGTCAGCGCCATGCGGACCAGGTGTCTATCATCGCGTGGTGACGTCACAATTCGGGATCCACTCCCGGATTTCCGAGTTGTCCGACACTCGTCCGACCACTGCTTCCAAAGACGCATCACTGTGCTGCTGTTACGCTGCACACGAGCGGCTACTGCACGACAAGACAATCCAGCTTCACGAAGGCCGATGATTCTCCCTCGTTCAAACTCTGTAAGTTCTTCAAATCTCGCTCTCTTTCATCGAAGAGGCATAAGTAACGATTGAACTAACGTTTACCACTAGCAGATAACCACCGATAACCATACACGCCTCGCTACAGCCGTCTATTTATTCGGATCCATCCGCCGTTCAGAGGGTGCTGCTCAGCATACACATGAGTTACGGATTTGAAATTCTAATAATTTGCATATCATGCGCTAATTTGCATTTCCTGAAAATTTCAGCTCACTCGCGTAAGTCCTTCATGGTGTTGCAATTTTCACAAACAGGAGTTTATAATAAGATTAACAACGTGGAGAAGTTCATGAGTGGTTTCTCCAAATCCCTCCAAATCCAATTTTTCGTGTAAAGTCCTTGTCTAAATAAAATTCATTAAACAATTTTTTTTAAATTTAATATTTGGTAATACGGCCTGAATGGTCGAGTGGCTAGTACTCTGGCGCTCGATACCACAGGTTTCGGGTTCGTGTCCCGGAGTGCCATGGATGTTTGTAGTGGTTCCGAATACACTTTAAACAGTAGGTCCCGGTCCAACATGATTGTAGAGCGTTGCGGGGGTATTGCTACTCCGCGTCCGTAGCTTGTCTTCAAGCTACATGAATTCGGAATCCGCTTTAAACCGTAGGTCCCGTTCTAATAGAATCGTAGAGCGTTGTGGAGGCATTGTTACTCCGCTGCTTATCTTCTAGCTACACGTACCTCCTGGGTAGTGCTGAGTGAGTAATTTCGGTGCAGCGCTTGCCTTAAGGCATCGAAGACAAATGTCTAGGTGTTTGCCAGCTGCATTAGAACAAAAAAAAAAAAAAAAAAAAAAAATTGTGTAATATATACCATGCCGTACTATTTCATAGAAATGAGAAATTTTTATTCCTACAAGTAAAAGCGGCCTGATTACCAATTGGCTAGAGCTCTGGCCTTTGGTACACCAGGCTTTAGCTTCAAATCCTGACGCTGACATAGATGTTTGCTAATGGTACAGAATTTCCATTTAGCTGTTATATTAATTTTATTTTTGATATTAATATAATTATATTAATTTTATTTTTGAAAGTTTGTTTAACTTGGTTTAAATTTTATGTTTTCTACTTTTTAATAGAATATTTTTAAACAGATAAAAGAGAAAACATTTTAAAATGAACATTGCTCCTCTAAGTTTTTTTATATCCAAAAAAACATTCAAGCCTGCAGATAAATTTAAAAATGACGCGTACTTGATAAAGTGAAAGGCAAGTTAAACTCGCATTGATTATCTAGAAGCTTTACTGTTGTAATAGGAGAATCAATAAAAAGATAAGTGATAAGAACAACAACATCAGAAATTATATAATGTCGCAATAAGATAATGTCTGTTTTCTTTTTTTTTTTTGAGGAATTGAAATATACCTATGTACTCAAAATAGCATTTCTCAAATATAGTGTAAATAGAAATTCTGGCATTTTGTATAAAAAATTATGTAAAAAAAAAAAAAAAAAAAAAAAAAAAACTGCTCTATTTAACTAGTTATTTAAATAAAATTGTTTAGATTAAAAAATAAAAATTATACACTTATTCAAAACAAACATATCAGTTCATTGAGAAATGAGAAGTTCATAGAGTTGAATATAAATCCTTTTGGGGCCTCATGGCCAAGTGACTAGCTCTCTGGCGCTCAGTGCACAGTGTTCTGTGGTGCCATGGATGCTTGTATCCCAGCGGTGCCATGGATGCGTGTAGTGGTTTGGAATCTACTTTAAAGCTTAAGTTCCGGTCTAATATCACAGTAGGGCGTAGGGCTGGCAACCATACCACGTAAAAAGAAATCATCTCCCATCTCGAAATCTGCAGACAGCTTTGGCCCACCATGGGGCTGTTGAGCCAATGAAGAAGATATAATTCTTTTATATAAAATAGGAATATAAAAAATATTTTAGTTGTTTAATTAATGTTATAGATGAATATTTTCTACCTTGTTGATCGAAGTTAGGGTTACGGGTTTGGGTTGTATTCTCTAAGCCCGACATTCATATTAAACAGGTACCTACGGCTTAAAGTGGATTCCGAAGTCCTGCAAACATCCATCGCACTGCCGGGAGTCCAACCAGAAACTTATGGCACCTAGCACCAGAGCACTAATCACTCGGTTATCAAGACCATACTAAAGATTACGCAATCAAAATTCATTCCTTACTATTTAAAAGTATTAAAACATGTTTCAAATAACAAGTGTTTGAATTGCATAGTTTTCGCAACTATATTATATTAAAATAAAAAGATTGTTTATGTAATATGTAAAAAAATGACAGCAATATTTTATTCAAATGTTATTTATTTGTCTTAGAAATTGATTTTGAAAGTAAAAAGTAAACAATGTAACAGGTGGGCTGAAATGTTCATAGGCTGACACATAGAAGGCGCTACTAGTATTAAATCCATATAATTATTAGTTAGCCCTAACCTTCAAAAGACACGTGTATAAATTTGACAGGTGTTGCACTATTAGTATGTGAGTTATAGCATTTTTAGTGAAGCAACTTTTGTTAGTTGGAAAAAATGGATAAAAAAAGAATTTTGTGTGTTAATAAAGCATTGCTTTTTGGCGACAAAAAATACTATTGAAGCCGAGGCTTGGCTTGATAAACATTATTCGACTTTGAACCAGGAAAATCAACCGTAGAGAAGTGGTTTGCTAAAATTAAACGAGGCGAAATGAGCACCGAGGACGATGGACGCAGTGGACTCCCCAAAGAGGCTGTTACCGACGAAAACATCAAAAAAGTCCACAAAATAATTTTTGATAACCGTCAAGTGAAGTTGATTGAGATAGCTGAGACCCTAAAGATACCAAAGGAATGTGTTGGACATATCGTGAATGAGTACTTGGATATGCGAAAGCTCTGTTCAAAGCGGGTACCGCGCGCGCTCACAATCGAGCAAAAACTACAACGAATTGATGATTCTTAGCAGTGTTTGGAGCTGTTCAATCGCAATAAACCAGAATTTTTGCGTCGATATGTGACAATGGATGAAACATGGCTCCATCATTTCACACCGGAGTCCAATCGACAGTCAGCCGAATGGACTGCACGTGATGAACACTAAAAATGCTATAACTCACATACTAATAGTGCAACAGCTGTAAAATTTATACACGTGTCTTTTGAAGGTTAGACCTAACTAAAAATATTATGGATTTAATACTAGTAGCGCCTTCTATGTGTTAGCCTATGAACATTTCAGCCCTCCTGTTAAGTAATGATTGATAAGCTTAACTTTACTTTCAATACTTACCTAAGCAATCATCTCCCGCTTGCTTATAGTCTTGCACGCAGTGACAATCCTTTTCGCCGTTAGCCTTAAAAGAACAAAATACCGATCTGTCACCGCATACGCATTCTAAAATAAAAATAATGGAAACATATCACAATATAAACTTTAAATTGAATAAGTTTATTTCTCATCTTACGGCAAAATTTAAAAATTTAAAAACTCACCTTCGCATTTTCCGAATCTTGGTGTATAACCCTCTTCACAATCACAAAATACATCATCAAATAGAATCTCGCAGCTCAATGAATGGTTTCCACAATCACATCCTACAAGAAAAAGTGAATGCAACAGTAAAGTATCTTCTCAATTTTTGCAGTTAAATCTAATTTATTAATGCAAAACACTAAACGCAATTATAATTATGCAGTGAATGAATGAGTAAGAAATGCATGTAGGGAGTGAATGAGTACGAAATCTATGGAATGAGTGAATGAGTATGAAATGCGCATAAGGAGTAATTTAGTGTATGTAGGGATTGAATGAGTATGAAATCTAAGTAGTGAGTGAATGAGTATGAAACGTATGTAGGGAGTGAATGCGTATGAAATCTAAGTAGTGAGTGAATGAGTATGAAATCTAAGTAGTGAGTGAAGGAAATGTAGTGAATAAATGAGTATGAAATCTATGTTGGGAGTGAATGAGTATATGTAGGAAGTGAGAGAATAAAATCTATGTAAGGAGTGAATGAGTATGAAATCTATGTAGGGAGTGATTGAGTATGAAATCTATATAGTAAGTGAATGGGTATGAAATATATGTAGTGAGTTAATGAATATATGTAATGAGTGAATGAAATTTATGTAGTGAGTGAATGAGTATGCGCAGTGAGTGAATAATCTATGTAGTGAGTGAATGAGTATGAAATCTATGTAGTGATTGAGTGAGTATGAATTATATGTAGTGAGTGAATTAGTATGGAATCTATGTAGTGAGTGAATGAGTATGAATTATAAGTAGTGAGTGAAGGAGTATGGAATCAATGTAGTGAGTGAATGATTATGAAATCTATGTAGTGAGTGAAGGAGTAGGAAATCTATGTAGTGAGTGAACGAGTATGAAATATACGTATTAAGTTTTTGAAATTTGAAATAGCAATACAAAAAGAATTGTGTTTATTTTTAAACCATAGACAGTTTAATCTGCACGTGACCGTCTTCAATAATTTCTTTTATGCAAATTAACTTTTATTACTAATATTACTGCTTTTTACTTGAGTAAAAGAATTTATCTTGTACAAACTTGTAGATTTATCATAATATAGTTGAATAGATATTAATTTAACCTTAAATAACATGGAAGATTGTTACACTGTAATTAAAGATGAATGAAAATGTGTCTAAAATACTCTTTGATTCTGAATAGTTTTTGAATGAATTTTTTTCCGTTTAAACTTGATAAAATAATATGAAAGATGCTGAGAGTTGTTTTGCAAGAAAAGTTACAAATTGAATAGTTTTAGCGATAAAATAAAAATAAAAGCGCTATTTAATGTAATATTTTACAAATATGTGATAGAATAAATAAGAAAAAAAACCAATTCTTTTCTCTTTAATTTTTTAAACAGTTTAAATAAGCAATGCTATTTCTCTTCTCATGGGAAAAATGCTGCAGGGATAATGAGAAGATTGTAGCTCTGCAATCTCCTTGCTATTTCTTTTCATGGGAAAAATGCTGCAGGGATAATGAGAAGATTGTAGCTCTGCAATCTCCTGGGAACAGAAATGCTATTTCTCTTCTCATGGGAAAAATGCTACAGGGATAATGAGAAGATTGTAGCTCTGAGAAGACAAAGTTATTAATAGATCAATTTATACAATTAACGAACAATAAAATTACTAATATTTTTTTTAATTGAATTGTCTACTTATTAATATTTTTTAATATTGTCTTTTTTTCAAATCCACAAATTCTGCCCCATCCCCCCCGGAAGCTTAGAATTCTTTTTTGTAACAAACAAAACTAAAACACAAAATATAGATTTTTTAGACAAGCGTTAAAAGCATTTTTAGACAAATAGATAAATTGATATTAAGTCATTAATTTTTGAATATTTGTTGAAATATTTATGATCTCCAAGGATAAAAAGGACAAATGTCGAAATCTATTTGTTTTAAAAGGATATGATTCAGCACGTATAACGTCAGTCCCAAAGTCAACATGCAACCTCAAGAAATGCATTTTTGTATATAATTATAAGAAATAGAGAGCAAGCATCATTGGGCGTGGTCAGTACTTGGGTGGGTGACCACCTAGGAACACCGCGTGCCGTTGACATTCACAAATTTGGGACTTGAATGGTCGAGTGTCTAGCGCTCTGGCGCTCGGTGCCACAGGTTTCGGGTTCGAATCCCGGCGGTGCCATGGATGTTTGTAGTGGTTCGAAATCCACTTTAAGCCGTAGGTCCCGGTCTTCTATGACTGTAAGAGCGTCATGGAGCCAAAGTCAGACTTCTACCTACGGGTGCTCCATCACAACAGAAGCTGCTTCCTTCCCCTTCAATCATGAGACGTATGGGCTCGTGTGCTTGGCCAGCCAAGTGGGATAAGAAACAACAACAAACAACAACAGAAATAGAGAGCTAAATTTTTTTTCTGAAATACAAATTGAATTCATATACATTTATGTAAAAAAGAAAACTCTTCAAACTGATAAACAAATGTTAATCCATTTAATGAAAAACACAAATTTGTTTCTTTACTTCAAGGAAAATGAAAAATTAGCATAACTTACGCGAATCAAAATTATTTAATGCGACTTGTGAAAATTAATTTTATAATTCGTGTAACTTAGCTTCGTGAATAAATTACAGGCTGTAATCTCCTAGGCATTGAAGCAATAATATTTTGTGTGGTATCTCACATAACTCAGACCATGCATTTTTAAAAGGAATCTTTATCTTAGCGATGAACTTATGAAGGAGATGAACTTATCAGAAGTGTATTTGCCAACACTTCTGATAAGTTCATCTTGTATATGTTCGAAGAACTTCAAATCTGACAAGGGAGGAGAAGAAAGGAGCTGTGTGGGTAATTTGTGAGGGAGCCACACTTTCACAATCTGCGTAATTTTAATCTTTGTCATGATAAAACATCAAAAGACTTTTAAACTGTAAATTTTCAAAACATTTTTGCAAATTTTATTATGTGTTCAAGCATCCGTCATAATAACTCCATCCAAACCATAACTCCTCCGTCCAAACCATAACTCCATCACCATGATACGACATTGAAAGCCTACTCCCCAAGCCATGACTACTTCATCATCATGAAACAATATTGAAAGCCTATCCCCCCTCCCCAAGCCATAACTCCATCACCATGAAATGACATTGAAAGCCTGCCGCCCATGCCATGACTACTCTATTACCAGGAAACAACATTGAAAGCCTACCACTCCCCAAGCCATGCCTACTCCATTACCCCTCCACTCCCCAAAGCCATACCTACTCCATCACCATGAAATGACATTGAAAGCCTACCCCCATGAATGACTATTTTATTACCACGACACAAGATTGAAAGCCTACCACCCCTACGCATGCCTACTCTATTACCATGAAAAGTCATTGAAAGCCTACTTCCCAAGCCATGACTACTTCATCACCATGAAACAATATTGAAAGCCTACCCCACCCCCGCCCCAAGCATTAACTCCATCACCATGAAACGACATTGAAAGCCTACTCCCCAAGCCATGACTACTTCATCACCATGAAAAAATATTGAAAGCCTACCCCCCAAGCCATAACTCCATCACCATAAAACGACATTGAAAGCCTACTCCCCAAGCCATGCCTACTCCATCACCATGAAACGACATTGAAAGCCTACTCCCCAAGCCATGACTACTTCATCATCATGAAACAATATTGAAAGCCGATCTCCCCCCAAGCCATAACTCCATCACCATGTAACTACATTGAAAGCCTGCCCCCATGCCATGACTACTCTATTACCATGAAACATTGAAAGCCTATCCCCCTGCAATAACTATTCTATTGCCATGAAACAACATTGAAAGCCTATAATCCATGCAATAACTATTCTATTACCATGAAGCAACATTGAAAGCCTACCCCCATGCAATGATTATTTTATTACCATGAAACTATATTGAAAGCCTACCACGCCCCAAGCCATGCCTACTCCATTACCATGAAACGACATTGAAAGCCTACCCCTCATGCCATGACTACTCCATCATCATGAAACGACATTGAAAGCCTACCCCCATACCGTGACTACTCTATTACCATGAAACGACATTGAAAGCTTACCCCCCTCCCATGACTACTCTATTACCATGAAACGACATTGAAAGCCTATCCACCATGCCATGACTGCTCTATTACCATGAAACGACATTGAAAGCCTACCCCCTATGCCATGACTACTCTACTACCATGAAACGACATTGAAAACCAACCCCTGTGCCATTACTATTCTATTACCATGAAACGACATTGAAAGCCTACCCCCATGCCACGACTACTCTATTACCATGAAACGACATTGAAAGCCTACCCCCATGCCATGACTACTCTATTACTATGAAATGACATTGAAAGCCTACCCATGCCATGACTACTCCATCATCATGAAACGACATTGAAAGCCTACTCCCCTCCCAAGAAGACATGACTCCTCCACAACAAGAGTTCACTGCTAGGACTACCTTTGTGAGTTTCAATCCTTCGTTTCTGCACCGATAAATTTTGCATGTCTAACAAATTCGAAAAATTTATATTGTCTCTCATTAATAGAAAGGACAGTTTTAAAAAACAAAAACAAATTCCTTACGGTTACAGTCATTAGTAAACTTCAACCATTTTCAATGATTTGATCTGTGTATGAGCGCTTTTGTTTGTGGAACTCTGCCACGAAATCCTTCAGATCGAAGTATTCTTCAAAACTATTTACGCATGTACATTCTTAGTTGTCGCTGCAACGAATTCCATTAATTGAGAAGGGGGACAATTTCGGATTTCACCTCACATTCCTCATCAGTATGATGATACAAGTGGGATTAATATACTACTGTGTCCAAAAAGAAAGACCAATTTTTTTTTCAAAAACTCTTTATTTATTCTTCCACGTTTATTTCATCGCCTTTAAAGTAATCCCCTCCGGACACAATGCACTTATGCCAACTTTTTTTCCTAATCAATCAATGCACGCTAAAAAATCATCGGCAGGGATGGCCTTCAAGGCGAGCTGCGATTCTCGTCGAATCTCTTCAATCGACTCAAAACGGTGTCCCCGGAGTGGTATAGGGAATAGCCAGCCCCCAGGGAATAGTCAGAAGTCGCACTGTGGGAATACGGTGGTTGTGAAATGATATGGGTTTCACTTTTGGCGAAAAAGTCACGAAGAATCAATGAAGTGTGAGATGGCGTATTCAGCGTTTTCGATACCAATCGAGTTTTTGGACCACAGTAATAGTTTGATCATAGAATTTTGAATATTTTCAAGAAATGCTAATTATTAATTCATAAATATAAATGAAGAAAAATTAGGAGGAAATCTGTACAAATATGGAAAATCTGAAAATCGTGGGAAGTATGCGAGGAATATTTAGGAATCAAATTCAAATTATGTTGTTACTTATGCCTTTATTGGAACTCAATCCATATAAATTTGGCCACTTACTTATAAATAAAAAGAACATAAGAACAAATGAAAATTATAAAAGGAAAAGACCAGACATTCTTAACAAAAATGAACAAAAAGCCTTAAAAACAGTTAAATATAAGTTAAATGTTCTAAGGATAAAAATTTAAAAATCTAGAAGCACCACAATAAAAGTTCGTGTGATCAAAACATGTTTTCTCTGGCCCTCCAGTAAACAGTACACAAATCACCATCTGTTCTAAGTTAGAGTCCAGTCCCGAGCAAACAAGTAAATGGGCCTTATTCATTTTCTCAGTTTTACATAAAACCCATTTCAGAATTCACAATATCTATTTTAGCTAGATGACCAACCAGACAGTTGTGTCCAGTTTTTATCTAAAATTGGCAACAGCCTCTTTGCGAATTTTTCCACTCAATTTTTCCCAGTCATCCCCGATTATCTCCCTCATTTTTCCTTTGGTGTTATAAAATAATTTACTAATATACGATGGCTCAGTTAAAAGTTATAAAAGAACTTTCCTTTGGTGTTATAAAATAATTCACTAATATACGATGGCTCAATTAAAACCTTTCCTTTGGTGTTATAAAAAAAACTCGCTAGTATACGACGACTCAATTAAAAGTTATAAAAGAACTTTCCTTTGGTGTTATAAAATAATTTACTAATATACGATGATTCAATTAAAAGTTATAAAAGAACTTTCCTTTGGTGTTATAAAATAATTGATACGATGGCTCAATTAAAAGTTATAAAAGAACTTTCCTTTGGTGTTATAAAATAATTGACCAATATACGATGGCTCAATTAAAAGTTATAAAAGAAGTTTCCTTTGGTGTTATAAAATAATTTACTAATATACGATGACTCAATTAAAAGTTATAAAAGAACTTTCCTTTGGTGTTATAGAATAATTCACTAATATACGATGGCTCAATTAAAAGTTATAAAAAGAACTTTCCTTTGGTGTTATAAAAAAACTCGCTAGTATACGACGACTCAATTAAAAGTTATAAAAAAAAGAAATTGCATGAAGCATTGTAAAATTTAAAAGTTATACAATTTCAATAATAACACAATTGACCACTACAAAAGGATCATTAAGAAACAGTAACATTTTTAGAAGTTTCACTGCAATAATTTCAAAATATACAAAAATCTCTAAAAAGCAGATTTTTTTTACTTATAAACAACTCAGTTTTCGTACAATTAGAACGTCTAATTTTTCTTATTGTTCTGCTTCTTTAGTAAAAGAAATAACATGTATTTGTTCTACACCTAATTTGATTGATCTTTTAAAGGAAATAGTGTGGGAGAAAAAAAAATTACGTCACACTTGTCAAAATTTATTTTTGTTTATATGTTATTTAATATAAATGTAAAGAACTTTTTAAATACTAAACCAAAAATCATCCAAATTTATTAACATTAAATAAATTTTTAAATATGATAGTGCATACTGAACTATAAAAAGAACATGAATCCTAACAGTTTTTAAATCTCTTTTAAAGGAAAATAAATTTTAAAGTAATGTGTCTAAATTTTAATACTAAAGTAAAAATTTCAGCAAAATAATTGTACCGTCAGTTAGAGCAAAGTGATCGTGGTTTTCTGTAGAATTTTAACATTCTAGAGAAACAAACAAAAATTAAACTTTTTCAAAAGATGAACAAAAGTGTGCTGGAAAGAAAAAAAAAAAATATTTTTTTCAGTAAAAATTCAATTTTTCAAAAATCAAAAAAAAAAAAAAAAAAATATGAAAAGAAAGAATATTTAATCAGATTCTTTTTAATAAGCCACAAAATTTTTAATTTCTATTTCTTTTTTTATTTAACATATAATTTATAATTAAAAAATTTTTTTTTATTTAGAATTTATTTATAATTATATTTGTATTTTACTTTTATTTAAATTTTTTATTAATTATTATTTAAATTTTTTTTCAAATTTTAAAATTGGAAACTATAAGCAATTAATACATTAAAATAAAATAATGAAAAATACATACAAACGTTAAAATAAAACATTTTTATTAAACGCTAACCTCATTTTTTATAAGATTAAAGACATGGTATTAATTATCCATAAACACACAGTAGAAGATTTTTAGTACTCTAAACTCACTTTTAGGATGTTCATACATTGAGAAAGTTTGAGCAGTAATTTTAATATTTGCTTGACAAAAAGTTATATAATTTTTTAACTCGATTTACTTTTAAAAAAAATTGACAAATTTAATTGTTGAATAACAAAAAAACCATTAGCAAATTTAATTGTTAAATAAAAACAAAAGCAATTAATACAATAAACTAAAATAAAAAAATACATACAAACGTTAAAATAAAACATTTTTATTAAACGTTAACCTCGTTTTTTATGAGGTTAAATATATAGCATTATTTATTTATAAACATACATTAGAAGGTTTTTAATACACTAAACTTATTTTTTGATCTTCATGCATTGAGAAAGTGTTCTATATGATCCTTAAATTCAATATTTGCTTGACAAAAGGTTGTATGATTTCTTATTCGATTTAATGGTAAAAATTGCCAAATTTAATTTTTCAATAACAAAAAACCAATTGCCAAATTTAATTGCTAAATAATAAAATTATAAGCAATTAATGTAAGAAAACTAAAATTGAAAAAATGCGTACAAACGTTAAACTAAAACATTTTTATTAAGCATTAACCTCATTTCTTATGAAGTTAAATACATGACATTAATTATTCATAAATATAGCAAAAGGTTTTAATACACTAAACTCACTTTTAGAAGGCATTGGTAAATTGCTCTATATGCAATTAAATTCAGTAAATATTCTTGACAAATTGGTTATATGATTCCTTTGATTCGATTTATTGGTAAAAATTGACAAATTCAATTGTTAAATAATAAAAAGAATGATAGAATAAGTAAATAGAGATAGAAAATATTTTGCAGTACAGTAGATATCTTAAAGAAAAATTTAAAAGAATATTTTTAAAAAAATTTGCCGAAACAAAAAATTTTTTCTAAAGGTATTCATTAATTCCAATTTTTTTAATTACATTTTTAAATGAAAATACAACATCAGAAAAATTATTACATCTCCTTCCTTATATTCGTAATATCACATTGAGTTTTTAAGCATTTAGTTATAAAATATTAAAAACATTAAAGCATTTATCGCTAGATATTACGAGCTAGATGGATTTATTTAGCTAGATATATTTATCGCTTGATTTCTTAATTTGATTTAGTTGCGAAAATTGATAAATTTAATTGCTAAATGAAAAACAAATAATCGACTAAGTAAATAAAGATAGAAAATATTTTGTAGTACAGTAAATTTCTTATAGAAAAATTTAAGAGAATATTTTTAAAAAGTCTTGCCGAAACAAAAATAATGACAACAAAAACATTCAAACAGTTTCCGACAACAACAAAAAAAATTCTAATGGTTTTCCATAAATTATAATTCTTTTAGTAATATTTTTAAATGGAAAATACACCATCAGAAAAATTATTATATATCATTATATCCAAAATATCACTTTAAGGATTTAATTATAAAATATTAAAGAATTTATCTCTAATTATAGAAATCCCAAGGGAATATCTGCATTTCCTTCCAATTCCAGTACATTGTTTTCTGTTAAAAGATGCTTGCTCGATCCATATGTAATGCATACCACTAAAAAAAGTACAGCTACCTCTGTTTTTATTAAACCCATTTTGCACAACGATGCGTTATCAATATGTTTGAGAGTATCAACCAGTTCTGTGATTTGGATTCAAAAGGCTCGATTTTTCCTCGCTACTTTCAGGCTATATTCCTGTCAAGGTCATACGAATTGATAAGCGATTACTACAACAGGCAGAAATACTTACAAAATGCTGATAAAAATTATCGTAATAACCATAAAATGAAACTATTTTGAGTAATTTTCTACCCAGCAGTTCAAACCTTTGTTAAAGCAGGATTTAATTAACTGAATTTAATATTTTTATTAAAAAAAAGGGTGCTTTATATACTGTGCCCAAAAAATAAGACCAATTATTTTTTTCAAAAACTCTTTACTTATTCTTCCAAACTCTCTTTCATCGCCTTCCAAGTAATCTCCTCCTGCACTTATGGCAACTTTTTTCCCAATCCTCAATGCATGCTAAAAAGTCATCGGCAGGGATGGCCTTCAAAGAGCGCGGCGATTCATGTTGAATCTCTTCAATCGACTCAAAACAGTGTCCCCGGAGTAGACTTATTCTTCCAAATTTATTTCAGCGCCAATTACCAATTACCAATAGAGATTTGATGCGTTTGAGGCCCAAAATGGAATGACCGATCCTTTTGAAATTCCAACATCAGCAGCAAGGTCTCTAATTGTGATTTGAAGATTTGAAAGCACCAAATCTTTAATTTTTTGGACGTGAGCTTCGTCGGTTGAGGTTGGTGGTCGAACAGAGGGCTCTTCGTCTTCAACGCGTTCTCTGCCTTCTTTGAACTGTTTATACAACTTCTAAACATTTCTTTTCGATATAGGAATGCTCACCGAATGCCTTCTGCAACGTTCTTTGCTCAATTAATTCAGAAATTTCAAAAATCGCCGGAATCAGTTTTAGTGTCTCCCAAAGCCAAGAGTAACTCAAACACTAATGAATATTTTGACGTCAAATTTCACACATATGTCAAGGACAGTGACAGCAACCTAAAAAAGGAAAAAAAAATTGAAATTCCATAAGTCCCGGGAATTTTAAATTGAAAATTGGTCTAACTTTTTGGACACAGTATTAATGTCTTTTTTAAGTTCAAATAAGTAAAAAACAAAATTGATTAATTTTTTCTTTTGCCAAGTAACATATGCTTAATATATGTAAAAAAAATTTTATTCGACATTTAGTACAAGAATTGTACAATCTCGGAAGCCTCTCCTTCAATTCTTCTCCTCCTTTGAAAGAAGTTCGCAATCCATTGAAACCTCCCGCACTTTGAAAAGAATAATAAAATCTTCACAGAGGAAGCGTGTTTCATCCTCCTTTGTGCCGCCTTCGGAATTCAAGAGAAGATCCAGAATCGAATTTTCACTCGGACGACAACCGGATGTGACATACAACTCGAACGTGCCATTTTTTACAGCCACCTTTGCTTTACAAGATGTGTCGTGCACTCGTTTTTTTATTTTTTTATTTAAAGTGATCAAAGTATTTTGTAAAACATTAATATTTTGATTCAGGATGGCCAACCCAAATGATCTTGGGGGGTCAATTTGGAAATGCATCATAACTCTGCGGGCAGCATATAAAATTATACATCCCCATATTAGATGTAGACCCACTATAGACATTTTTTGGAGTGAAAAATTGAAACGTAATGAGTTATTTTTTTTGTGTTTACTATTATTCTTACATATAAACATAGGTAATATAATAATAATGATACTAAATGTAAACCATAATATGTGCTTTTTTCTAGATGCGTTACCATAGCAACTTCATCTCGCTTTTTGAGTTATTCAATCATTTGATACATCTGTAAACAGTTTCTATGTAATAAAAAACAAAATAATCAGTTTTAGTTACGTTTTTAGAAAGAAACTTTTTATCTAAATTATCTCTTAATTAGCTTAATTAACTTAGTCTACATAATATGTGCTTTTTTTTAGATGCGTTACCATAGCAACTTCACCTCGCTTTTTGAGTTATTCAATCATTTGATACATCTGTAAACAGTTTCTATGTAATAAAAAACAAAATAATCAGTTTTAGTTACGTTTTTAGAAAGAAACTTTTTATCTAAATTATCTCTTTAATTAGCTTAATTAACTTAGTCTACATAATATGTGCTTTTTTAGATGCGTTACCATAGCAACTTCATCTCGCTTTTTGAGTTATTCAATCATTTGATACATCTGTAAACAGTTTCTATGTAATAAAAAAAAAAAAAAAAACAAAATAATCAGTTTTAGTTACGTTTTTAGAAAGAAACTTTTTATCTAAATTATCTCTTAATTAGCTTAATTAACTTAGTCTACATAATATGTGCTTTTTTTTAGATGCGTTACCATAGCAACTTCACCTCGCTTTTTGAGTTATTCAATCATTTGATACATCTGTAAACAGTTTCTATGTAATAAAAAACAAAATAATCAGTTTTAGTTACGTTTTTAGAAAGAAACTTTTTATCTAAATTATCTCTTAATTAGCTTAATTAACTTAGTCTACATAATATGTGCTTTTTTTAGATGCGTTACCATAGCAACTTCACCTCGCTTTTTGAGTTATTCAATCATTTGATACATCTGTAAACAGTTTCTATGTAATAAAAAACAAAATAATCAGTTTTAGTTCCTTTTTATGAAAGAAACTTATTATCTAAATTATCTCTTAATTTGCATGGCCTCACATATAATTAACGTCAATTAATCTCTAAGAATTATAACCGCTTAAGTTGAAAATAAACATGTCTTAATTTTGCTATTTTAAATTTGGTACTTAGGACTTTTCCTAAAATAAATTTATGGGTACAACGGGTTTTCAACTTGGTATTCCTTAAGCCAGGGATAGCCAACCCCAGCCACTTGAAAACTTTTCCGGCCCGTCAGATTTATCACACTTTTACAAAATATATTTATTTTATAATGGCCAAAGTAGTGAAAACCAATGTATTAAAAAAAATACATTTATGTGTGCATCCATATATTCAAAAATTAAATGTCGAAATTATGAGAAAAAAACTAACTTTGATTTTAAAATAATATTCTTGCGAATATATGACAGATATTGCCTGTTTTATTTATTTGTTCACAGAATAATTAAATTATATTCTGAAAACTCATGATGTGCGTGCATCTAACATAACAGGTTGTAATATGAATATAAATATGTCTGTAGTGGTTTTAAATCTAATAGGGGTATATATAATTTTATACACGGCCCACGGAGTTATGAAGCATTTCCAAAGTGGCCCGCAAGATCATTTGAGTCGGCCACTCCTGATCTGAAATAAGAGATCTACAAAAAAATAAATATTAAAATTACTTTGAAAACGTATATTTTTTAAATATCAAAATAATCGATAAACAAAGAAAATAATTTTGTGATTAAGTATATTGTTAAGAAAAGTTTTAAAAAAACTATCAATATATTAAGAATTAAAATTGAAAAAAAAATTTATATCCTGCACTTTATTTATGCTTAAATTATTTTCTGACAAAATGTAATATTATTTATAGCACGTTAAATAATTTCATAAAACATAGCGCATTGGATGAAATAATATTATTTGATTATGAGAAGAACCACCTACCCCTTACCTTGAAAGATAAAACCAGACAAGAATATAGGAATACTATATAAAGTATTATAATATAGATAAATATTTTATTTCCTTTTAATATATCTGGTCACTCAGGATCGTTATCTAATATAAGAGATCTACAAAAAATAAACAAATAAATATTAAAAATATGTTATTATTAAAAAATATTTTAACATTTATTTGAAAATATATATAAAAATATTTTCAAATAAATATTAAAATTATTTTCAAAACGCATGTTGTTTAAATATCAAAATAATCGATATAGAAAGAAAATAATTTTGTGTTTAAGAATATTGTTAAAAAAAATTTTAAAAGGAAAAAAACACATCTATATATTAACATAAAAAATTGAAAATAATTTTTATATCTCGTACTTTATTTATTCTGAAATTATTTTTTGACGAAATGTAATAATATAGATATGTTAAATAATTTTGTAAAAACCATCAGTTTTGAATAAATGATATAATTTGAATACGAGAATAAATAATATTATTTGATTACGAGAATAAACAACATTTTGATAATACTTTTTTGAATAAATAATATTATTTGAATACGAGAATAAATAATATTTTGATTGCGAGAATAAATAATATTTTGATAATACGTTTTTGAATAAATATTATTATTTGATTACGAGAATAAATAATATTTTGATAATACGTTTTTGAATGGATGACGATGATTTTGAATTATTGGATGACGATAATTAATAATATTTAGATTACGAGAATTAATAATATTTAGATTACGAGAATAAATAATATTTTGATAATACGTTATTGAATAAATAATATTATTTGATTACGAGAATAAATAATATTTTGATAATACGTTTTTGAATATATAATATTATTGGATTACGAGAATTAATATTTAGATTACGAGAATAAATAATATTTTGATAATACATTTTTGAATAAATAATATTATTTGATTACGAGAATAAATAATATTTTGATAATACGTTTTTGAATAAATAATATTATTTGGTTACGAGAATAAATAAAATTTTGATAATACATTTTTGAATATATAATATTATTGGATTACGAGAATTAATAATATTTAGATTACGAGAATAAATAATATTTAGATTACGAGAATAAATAATATTTTGATGATACGTCTTTGAATATATAATATTATTTGATTAGGAGAATAAATAATATTTTGATAATCTGTTTTTGAATAAAAAATATTATTTGATGACGAGAATAAATAATATTTGATAATACAATTTTGAATAAATAATATTATTTGATTACGAGAATAAATAATATTTTGATAATACAATTTTGAATGAATAATATTATTTGATTACGAGAATAACTAGTATTATCAAAATACTAGTTATTCTCGTAATCGAATAATATTATTCAATATATAATATTATTGGATGACGAGAATTAATAATATTTAGATTACGAGAATTGAATATATAATATTATTGGATGACGAGAATTAAGAATATTTAGATTACGAGAATAAATAATATTTAGATTACGAGAATAAATAATATTTTTATAATGCGATTTTGAATAAATATTATTATTGGATTACGAGAATTAATAATATTTAGATTATGAGAATAAATAATATTTTGATAATACGTTTTTGAATATATAATATTATTTTATTACGAGAACAAATTAAATTTTGATAATACGTTTTTGAATAAATAAAATTATTTGATTACGAGAATAAATAATATTTTGATAATACGCTTTTGAATATATAATATTATTTATTGGATTACGAGAACTAATATAATTTAGATTACTAGAATAAATAATATTTAGATTACGAGAATAAATAATATTTTGATAATACGTCTTTGAATATATAATATTATTTGATTACGAGAATAAATAATATTTTGATAATCTGTTTTTGAATAAAAAATATTATTTGATGACGAGAATAACTAATATTTTGATAATACGTTTTTGAATAAATATTATTATTTGATCACGAGAATAAATAATATTTTGATAATACCTTTTTGAATATATAATATTATTTGATTACGAGAACAAATTGTATTTTGATAATATGTTTTTGAATAAATAATATTATTTAATTACGAGAAGAACCACCTACCCCTTACCTTGAAAGATCAAACCAGACAATAATATAGGAATACTATATAAAGTATTATAATATAGATAGATATTTTATTTCATTTTTTAATTTTTTTTCTCTAAGGATCATTATCTAAAATAAGAAAACTACAAAAAAATAAATATTAAAAATTTTTTTAAAACGTAATGTAATTTTTTAAACGTGTAAATGGGCCGGAATGGCCGAGTGGCTATCGCTCTGGCGCTTGGTACCACAGGTTTCGAGTTCGAGTCCCTGCGTTGCCATGGATGTTTGTAGTGGTTCGGAAGCCACGTTAAATCATAGGTCCCGGTCTTCTATGACTATTGGGCGTAGTGCTGACAACCCTATCCCGTAAAAAGCAAAACCTCTCTCTTCTCGAAATCTGCCAGTAGGTAGACGGCATTGACCCCCACTGTGCTGTTGCGCCAATGATAATGATGATGATATTGTTTAAATATCAAAATTATCGATATAGAAAGAAAATAATATTGTGATTAACAATATTGTTATGAAAAGTTTTATAAGAAAAACGCACATCAATATATTAACAGTAAAAATTGAGAATAATTTTCATTTTTTTATATTCTGAAATTATTTTTTGACGCAATATAATAATGCGGATCCCACGCTAAATAATTTTCTTAAAAACATAAATTATTTATCGTGTGAATAAATAATATTCACACGTTAAATTTGACTTTTGAACAAATAATGTTATTTGATTACGAGAAGAACCACCTACCCCTTACCTTGAAAAATCAAATCACACAAGAGTATAGGAATACTATAGAAAATATTATAATATAGATAATATTTTATTTCATTTTGACATAACTGATCGCTAAGTATCATTATTTATAATAAAAGATCTATAAAAAAATTAGATATTAAAAATATTTTCAAAACGCATATTCTTTTAATAACAAAATAATCGAAAAACAAAGAAAATAATTTTGTGATTAAGACTATTGTTAGGAAAAGAAAAGTTAAAAAAAAAAAAAAATTACCATCCATAAAAAGAATACAAATTGAAAATAATTTTATATCCGGAACTTTATTTATTCTGAAATTATTTTCTGACGAAATGTAATAATATGGATACGTTAAATAATTTTGTAAAATGTATCACTTTGGAATAAATAATATTATTTGATGATTAATATTATTATGTTATTTGTTTATTAAATAATTTTGTAAAACACATCGTTTTGGAATAAATAATATTATTTGATTACGAGAAGACCCACCTACCCCTTACCTTCCGGAAAAAGAAAGAGAGGAGGTGATGTGGACAGGTGGTCGGCGGGCGGTCGCAGTTAAAGAGTGGGATGGAGCTACCCCTTTGCAGAAGGAACTCTTTTAAGTTCCAAGTAGAGAAATCCCTCCGAACGGCCGGCACCATGTGACAAAGCGGGGGAATACCAGCGAACATTTTCCCCACTGGCCCTGCGAGTGGAACGGGCCTGTAAAACATGCTTCACTGCGCATGTCCGTAGACACGGGAGAACGAAGAAATAGGGGAATCCGTTTCGTCAATAAAGAGATTTTGATACATATTTAAATTTTGGGTTACAACGTATCTTAAAATAATAATTATTTTAAACAACAATAATAATTATTTTAAATCAGCGATTTATTATTATTTTACAGATTTTCTTCAAGTCAAACTTCGTTTCAGTATTAATTGAAATGAAGAAATTTAATTAAAAAAAATTTCATTTAAAAATAATTAAATAATTTTTTACAAAATAATTTTTAATAATTTAATTTTAAATAATAAATAATAATTAATAATTATTTTACATGTGCATTTTATTATTAATTTTACAGATTTTCATTAAGTCAAAATTCATTTGAGTATTAATTGAAGTGAAATTAATTAATTTAAAAATAATTAAATAATTTTTTATAAAATTATTTTATAAGAAATCATTTAATTTTTTATAAAATAATTTTTTATAATTTAATTTTAAATAATATCAATTATTATTATAATTATTTTAAATATGCAATTTATTATTATTTTACTGATTTTCTTCAAGTCAAATTTCATTTGAGTATTAATTGAAATAAATTAATTTGAGTAATTATATAATAAAAATTTATTAAATAGTAGGAATTAAAATAATAATAGAAATAATAAATTTAAATTACAGGGTTCAAATTTAACCATACTTCATTAAATTGAAAGGATTTTTATTAATTTAAGATTAAATTGTACTCAGCAGTGGAGTGTGATTAAAAAATTCCTAAAAAATTAATTTTTATATCCAATTTTTCTGAAATTTCAATCTGAATAAAATACTGATATTGCATATCTTCACATACAAATAATATTTTATTTATTACTTTCCAAAATTTTATATGTCAGATCACTTTTTGAAAAGTACATTTGAAAATGAGTTTTTTAATACTTCAAAGTTGTATAAACCTTATATTTTCCTTTTCGATAATGTTTTTTGAATCTGTTGTTTAGTTCATATAAACTTTGTATTATTTCACTATTTTTTTTAATTAATTTTCATTTTTTTTAACATTTTAATAAAAAAAAATCTCTTTTTCACTAAAACTGCATTTACAATTCATTTATAGAATAAATTTTCTTTTAATAATAGTAGTCTGCAAATAAAAAAAAATTAAACTCGTTTTTCGCTTTAAAATAAAGATTTCTTAGGAAATGTGAAGTAAAAATATTTTTAGGTTTTAAGAATCAAATTTTAAAATGCAAAATAAAGAGCAAATCTACAACTGCTTTAAGCAATCATTTAGCTTAATTAAATTTTCAAATAAATTTTTCTTAAAGAAGTTTTTCTAATTTCAAATTGAATTTTAAGTCAAATTTAATTTGAAATTAAAAGAAATATAAGTAGTTCATATATATTGTGAGGACAATCATTTATATAATCTATTTAATATTATACAAAAATTTAGCATGTTTTATTGTCTTAAAACATTCTATTAGTAGTTTACGTTTCAAATTGAAGCAATTCGAAGTCCGAGCAGGCGCAGTTGTGCAATGATTGCTTCGCATTCCAGCCATTCAAATATTTCCTCATCCAAACCCACCCACCACAGTCCTCGAATACCAGCGCCCCCTACAACAGAAGTGCACTGCTCGCTGGTCAGTCGCATCGTCCCGTTAGCTCTGTTCGAATTCTAGTCCCACATCTTCCAAACTAATTTTTACACCATAAAACCGCCAACTTTAACTGCCAAATCTACGCCGAAAGGAAAACCACCAATAACACCTGCCGAAACTGCACACCAAACTCCAAAGAACCAAGTCTACGAAAACCTGTATACTTTTTTTTACCGACTACCACAACAAAAATTTCCAACCGCGGATACCGGCAGATGTTCGACTACCGCAGCGCCATCTAGATGCCACCCTCCGAATAAGGATAAAAAGGAAAAGGAAGGGCAAAGCACGCACAGGAAGAATAAAAAAAAAAAAGAAAAAGAAAAAAAAGGACGACCAAAAAAAAAAAAAAAAATTTTTTTTTTTTTCACTCTTTGCTCCAGTTTTACCTAACCGACAACAACATGGCGACAGCGGATTCGGATTGAGAATTCGCCGGTGGTACACGCTTCCATGTGGTGGTACAGACCGGGATACAGCAACCATCTCTCTTGCCATCTGAACCATGGATGTGGGTGCTTGAAGCGATGTGCGAGGAACCCACAGCTCAGACAAGGGTGAGTATTGGAATGCATTTTTGGCGCTATCGATTGAACGGCTCTCTTAGAGGGGTGTGTAGCGGTTGGATGCGCTCGCGGCCGCCGGTTGTGGTGGACCCCTGTCATCTCGGGGAGCTCCCGTGGGGACGTTTTGGGGACCCGAAAGGGAACCGTGAGTTCACACCACACCATGCAGTGATTAGGTCGCGATTTACACGCCAGGTGTTAATTTGGTAGTCTTAGCCAGTCTAATTGGTGTGTTAAGTGCTGCTCTTAGTACTACAGATTATAAACAATCACTTCTTGATTGTTGCAATTCTGTTGTGTTAAATGAAGAACTCTACGAAATTAAATTCTCCGGTTTATGTCTCACATGTTAAACAGTCATTTGAAAAGTTTTAGCTCTTTGAGATAACTTAGTCAGTGATATGTGATTCAAATTTAAAATAAACAGTGTTCAAATACAAAACAGTGATCAAAAATGAAACTAAAAGGTTGCTTTTATTACTACATTAAGCATTATTCTCATAATTGCATATCAAACATTAATCTGAGTTAGTTTTTAATTTACTTTAACAGCGCTTATTGTAATTACATGACTTTAAACAATCCCGTCTATTTTAATGTGTTAAATGAGTAGTTGCATTTCAGGTGTCGATATGTTAGCTGCTAAATCAGTGTTTAAAGTTCTACTCTTCACGTACTAAACAATCATATAAAATGATGTAGTCTTAGTCTGTCTAAATGGTGTGTTAAGTGCTGCTCTTAACTACAGATTATAAACAGTCACTTCTTGATTGTTGCAATTATGTTGTTTTCAATGAACAATTAATTTGTTAGGTTTGCTTAATTAATGTGTAAAGTGATATTTTAAACAGTCATTTGAAAAGCTTTAGCTGCTGAGATAACCTAGTTAATGATATGTTATCAAAACTCAAAATAAACGGTGACCAAATACTAAACAGTGATCAAAAATAAAATTAAAAAGCTGTTATTATTGCAGTAAGCATTATTATCATAATAATTACTGATCAAACGTTAATTTGATAGTCTTAGTCAGTCTAATTGGTGTGTTAAGTGCTGCTATTAACTACAGATTATAAACAGTAACTTCTTGATTGTTGCAATTGTGTTAAATGAAGAACTCTAAGAAATTAATGTGTAAAGTGCCACTTTTAACACATCTTAAACAGTCATTTGAAAAAGCTTTAGCTCTTTGAGTCAATGAAATGTGATCAAAACTCAAAATAAACGGTGATCAAATACTAAACAGTGATCAAAAATGTAACTAAAAGGTTGTTATTATTACAGTAAGCATTATTCTCATAATTAGTAATCAAACATTAATTTGTCAGTCTTAGTTTACTTTAAGAGCGAGTATTGTAAATATGAGACATGTAACTATATAACTATGTAAATAAGGGGCGTTAAACAATCCCGTCCAATTTAATGTGTTAAATGAGCAATTATGTTTCAGGTATTGATTTGTTAACTGCTTAATCAGTGTTTAAAGTTCTACTCATGAATACTAAACAGTCATATAAAATGATTTAGTCTTATTAGGTACTCACAGGGATCTAAATGCATTGTAATTGTCTATTATTATTGCAGTAAACAGGCATCTCATATTTACACGCGAGATGTTAATTTGGTAGTCTTACTCAGTCTAATTAGTGTGTTAAGTGCTGCTCTTAACTACAAATTATAAACAGTCACTTCTTGATTGTTGCAATTGTGTTAAATGAAGAACTCTAAGAAATTAATTGCTTAATTAATGTGTAAAGTGTTTGCTTAATTAATGTCTAAAGTGCCACTTTTAACACATCTTAAACAGTCATTTGAAAAGCATTAGCTCTCTGAGTCAATGATATGTGATCAAAACTCAAAATAAACGGTGAAGAGTTATCAAAAATGAAACTAAAAGGTTGCTATTATTACAGTAAGCATTATTCTTATAATAATTACTGATAAAACATTAATTTGCCAATCTTAGTTTAATTTAACTGCACTTGTCGTAATTACATAAGGGATCTTAAACAGTCCCGTGTATTTTAATGTGTTAAATGAGCATTTATATATCAGGTATCGATTTATTAGCTGCTTAATCGGTGTTTAAAGTTCTGCTCATCCCATGCTAAACAGTCATATAAAATGATTTAGTCTTATTAGGTACTAACAGTGAGCTAAATGTGCATTCTAATTGGTTGTTATTAGTGCAGTAAACAGACATCTCATGTTTACGTTAATTTGTTAGCCGCTTAATCAGTGTTTAAAGTTGTGTTCATCATGTACTCAACAGTCATATAAAATAATTTAATCTTATTAGATACTAACAGTGATCTAAATGAATTGCTGTTATTATTGTTATTATTACTGTGCAGTAAACAGACACAGAGGTGTTTGTTTACTGCAATGATACACACTGGTATGTTTACACACCAGGCGTTAATTTGTTGGCCTTAGATTGCTTAATAGTCTCACTCTAATTTCATGATGATCAGTAGCCGGTCATATTTTGATTACTTCTATTAAGATGAGCTATAATGTATTAGATAATAAGTATTAGGTAGCCTTGGTTTGCCTCATTAGTGTGTGAAATACTATACTTATCACATACTGAACATTGAACAGAAGGGATACTAAAAGGTTATTATTATTGTAATAAAAAATAATCTGAAACAATCCCATCTATTTTAATGTTTTATGGATTAAATGAGCATTTGTGTTTCAGGTATCAATTTGTTAACTGCTTAATCAGTGTTGAACGTTCTACTCATCACGTACTAAAGAATCATATAAAATGATGTAGTCTTATTAGGTACTAGCAATAATCTAAATGCATTCTAATTTATTGTTATTATTGCAATAAACAGATATCTCATGTGCACATGTTAGGCGGTAATTTGTTATCTTGGGTTGCTTAAAAGTGACATCCTAATTTCATGATGCTCAGTAGCAGTCATATTTTGATTACCGCTATCATTATGAGCAAGAATATTTAGATATTATTCGTTAATCTTGGCTTGCCACATTAGTGTGCAAAATCTATACTTATCCTTATTATAATAAAGAATATTATTATTATTATAATAAAGAATATTCTGAAACTATCCCGATTGTTTTAGTGTGTTAAATGTGCAATTATGTTTCAGATATCGATTTGTTAGCTGCTTAATTAGTGTTTAAAGTTCTACTCCTCACCTACTAAACAGTCATGTAAAATGATTTAGTCTTATTGGGTACTAATATTGAGCTAAATGTATTCTAATTGGCTGTTATTATGGCAGTAAACAGAAACAGGTTAACATCAGGCGTTAATTTGTTAGCCTTAGGTTGCTTAAAAGTACCACTCTAATTTGATGATGGTCAGTAGCCGATCATATTTTGATTACTGCTATTATTGAGAACAATAATGTGTTAGAAATTATTGGTTAGTCTTGGCTTGCCTCCTTAGAGTGCAAAATGCTTACTTATCTCGTATTGAACAGTGGTGTGAAGTGATACTGGAAAGTTATTATTATTATAATAAAAAATAATCTGATGAATATTGCAATGCATAAAAAGGCCATATATAGCTATGAATTTGTTTTTATTATGTAAGAATCTCGCTAATTCATTAATACATTTCATTAATACAATGGTGTCATATCATAGTCGATAATTGTGACATAATCGATAAACATGACCAATATTAAATATTAATTTTGTTAACATATGTACGAATTGCACTTATAAACTTTACAGCAAATGATGATATCATGACTGATATTATTATTATGTACTACATGAAAAATTACAAGCGTTAAGAATGTATTATATATAATATAAAAAACAATTGTGGGAAAACTGATTTTTAGATATTTAATTAAAAAATTATTAATTTGTTTTGATAAATAGCTCATAAGAAGTAATTAGAAGATAATTTTAAGAAAATGTGTTTTGCTATGCATTATACGATTAAATTTAAATCATTAGTTAACAAGTTTGTTATGTTTAAATCGCTTTTATGTACTTGTCAAGTCATGATAGCTATAACGTCTCACATTAATATGTTTGGTATTAATTTTATTGTTGTATGAGTCGCTTCTTTGAATCACAGTTATGTCATGACAACTATAAGTGTCATCATATAGTATGAAATAAAAGATACACAATAAGTTCTATTTTGAGTTTTGTTCGCAAATTGATTAATTAAAATTAATAATTATATTTTTGCAAGATTTTATATAGGAAACTATATTGCCATATTAAAGTGTTCGTGCGAGTTTGTCTATTTAAAGTAGACCCTCACAATTGTTATTTATTATAGTTAATCAATTAGTCTATTGATGTGGGTTTTTATAATGAATTTAGTAAGCAATATTATATGAAGGAATAATATCTTGGTTTACTTTATTAGTGTGCAAAGTGTTATTCCTGGTTATTGTAGTGCTATTATTGATTTCTGTTGAATAACATCTATGATCACATAGACCGATTAGTAAATAGGCGAAAAGAAAGATTATTGTAATATGCTACTGTAATTTGTTATGTGAACTGTTTGATGCAATGATTTACATTCGTAATTTAAGAATGCCGCAGTTAATTTGTTTGAGATAGAGATATCCTTGCTAAGATAGTTGTTAACATAACGTATTATTTGTATCAGAATTTATTTTGTAACTATTAACTGTCAGTCCCTTTTGTGTTATATATTTGATTAGTAAAGAGCAGATGAAATATATATTATATTAATAATCGTACATCAAGTATTATTTTGCAAATTCTGTGCTTATTAATTAGTATTAACTACATTACACTTGATAATATTATAAAATATTGCGTAAACGTTCACAAGAATTGATTATTCAATTGTGTCAATCGTATTTACGACTGTATGATATAATCAAAAAAAGATAGATAATATTATAAAGCATTATGTAATAATAGGTCCCGTATTAAATTTTAATGTTATATGGGAATGATATATACGAATTATCAATAATCAAATCAGTAATTCTTAACTTAAATAAGTAAAAGCTTGTAGATGAGAGTTTTATTAATTAGTTTAGAAAATGTGTTTTTTTACAGGTTAATGAAAAACTATGCAAAAATTAATATTAATATGTGTTGTATAAGCAATGTGCTTGCATGTATTGGCTATATGTAAATATATGTTTATTATATGTTAATGTAAATATATGTCCCCAAAAGTATTATGGGAATAAGACGTTAAAAATTAATTTTCTAGGATTATTTAAACGTAGCGTTTACGAAATTATTAGTAATAATCAAGTAATGATAAGTGTAATGTTGTCATAAACAATCATTATTATTTTACTATTGCATAAAAGCAAACCTTACGTTCTATAGAAGGTTCAAATAATTATATTTATGAGATATTAAATGAATAATATCAATAATATATATATATATAGTGACAATAATATACATAGTATTATTATAACGGCAATGATAATATATACTATGAGACAGACATTAATACTCGAATCGTTCTTTCATACCGATTACTAAACAGTCAAGCAATGATTTAATTGGGTCTGATGGCCGAGTGTGCTGAAGCTGGGTTCCACAGGTTTCTGGTTCGAGTTCCGGCGGTGCCATGGGTATTTGCAGTGGTTCGAAATCCACTTTAAACAGTAGGTCCCAGTCTAATATGAGTGTTCAGAGTAGGGCAGACAACCCTATACCAGAAAAATAAAACATCTTCTATCTTAAAATCTATCAGTTAGCAGACGACCCTGGCCCACCATGGGGCTGCCGCACCTTTGAAGAAAATTAATGATGTAATTTACGTATAGTCATGTATTGATAGGTATTATTCTAATACATAGAAAATAAATACATTTTTACATAGAAAATTATAATTTATATTAGGAATCGGCAGTCGTTACGTCAACCAGAGCGTCATACAGGTAGCAAATTTCTTTTGGGAACCATGTCATATTTTCAATAAAACTATATACAAAAGCTAATATTTATTTAATTTTAATGAAAATCAAACATACAATATGAACCAAAAAAATATAAGCAATTTTTTTAATAAGTACAATTGAAAATTAACAAAAAAACAAAATATTTAATAACTATTAGTTCAGTGGATTTACTTTAATATTTTTTTTTAATCTGTAGCGTCAACGTTATTTGCAGTAATTCTTTAAGATGCTGAATAGTTAATTGTGAGTTATATATTGGCTTGACAAACTTCACGGTTGAGTACAAGCATTCACACGAGTCAGTTATCCAAAAATTCAAAATAGATTGCGAGCTGCTTTCTTTAAGTTAGGATACTTTGTTTTTAGCGCCAATTTCCAAAACTAAATTAAGAAAAGAGGCTTATGCTGCATTTATAATTCCGGACCTCCGTCATTTCTTGTACTTCTATTTCTCGTGACGATTTTAGATCTTTAGATTTTCTAACCATCACCCAAACCTTTTGTAAAGACATCTCTTTTCACTCGATGAAACTGATGATCCGAGACTTTTTTCGGAACACTCTATCTGATAATCTACGTGAAGGCAACTCATCTAAAACCTGATTTAACTTTATTCTAAACATCCCTGACCAGCCCAGGTTTAAAGCTGTTGCCCTTTTCAGACTCCTGACGGGCCATGATTGTATGGCCAATCATCTTTTTCGAATGAAAATATTTGCAAGCCCAAAATGCATGCTCTGCAGTCTTGGAGAGGGCATGGATTCATCCCACCTTCCTGTCTGCCCTTCACTTGTTTCCTCTACTTTGTAGGGTCGTTACTGGGAGGCTAGGGCCCTTATGGGCTAAACATGTCACTATGGGATTCTCGTTGTTGTTTTCATGTTTACATGTTCCACCTTTTTCTTTTTTTTCTTTTATTACTTATTGTAGTCTGCCATTGGAAATAAAAAAAATTCTCTTGATGGGCTATTTAGCCTAAAGTGTGCACAAGATGACCGTAGAGCGACAATACAAACCAAACCAATCTATTTCTCTTGATGTTTTGTCGGTTAGCATAATATTAGAAACTGGAAAAAACATCTTGAGTAATATCAATTAGAAATGGTTTAACAAAAAATGAAGCTGTAGATTTGAAACTTCTCTGATATTCAAATCGAGTTTTAAAATTACCATCAATATTAATTCAAATTCTCTTGGCAAACTTAATATAAAAATACACCCTCCACTACACTAATACACTATACTTATTTTGGTTTAAGGAACTCTGGTGTTATCTCAATATTATTATAACAACCACGATGTAAGAAATACCATCAATTTTAGCCTTGACTAATACAGCAAGGATTTCTATATAAATACAATGTTTACATATTTCATCCCCTATATTTAAGGTGTAGTGCATTTAAAAGCAAAAATATAGCTCATTGCACAGATAATTAATTGTAACTATATTATGTTCTCCGTAATTCAAATTAATATCCTAACTAGCATTATTTATATAGTGATAGGAGTCATTTTTTAGATATAGTGATTCTATAATGATTCTCTCTATTTTTTAATAATTAAAACTGCTTTTGATTGCTATCGTTATTGTGATATATGGTTTTGATACTTTAAAATAGTTTGAGAATAAAAAGTATAAACGTAAATTTATTATACATTATTACAGTAAAATATACATCGCTCTTTTCGTTCACCAATACATCTATTATCTTCAATGAAATCTTTTTTTATAATTTATTAAAAAAACGTACTTTTACAAACAACACAGCTATCAATATTAATAACAACATGAATCTAACGCATGTGTAGTTATATTAACAACATGAGTTAATAACATGGTAGTATTATTAACAACATGAGTTAATAACATTGTAGTATTATTAACAACATGAGTTAATAACATTGTAGTATTATTAATAACATGAGTTAATAACATTGCAGTATTATCAACAACATAAATTATCAGCAACACGAGTTAATAACATAATTAATGTAATCAACTTTATGAATTAACAACATATTAAGTAGCATGAGTTAAAAGCATGTGTAGTAAAAATTGCAGCATAATTTTATAGTATTTGTAACGTTATTTTTTCAGTCGATTATTATTAATAAAAAAAATAGAATGCAATAACAGTTTTTGTGAAATCATTCCATTGACATATTGAATGATAAATCAGAGATTACAATACAGGCAACACTTGGTTATTACTTTGTAAAATCTTTTCACTTAAAAATTATGCCAAAAATTACAGAATGGATGTAGAAATATTGAAAAAGATAATTTACTTCTGCTCATTTAACTGATTATAATTTTTGTTTAATTCAGGATTAATATGAATATTAATGTAATTTACAGTTGTATCTTATTACCTGATCATTTATTTAAATCTCTATATAATGAATCTTGTAGTGAATATTTAATAATTAAGTATGAATGTGAATCTATATTTAAAAAATGCTTTGTTGTTATGTGAATAACAAAAGAATTAGTTCAGATTCAGAATGAACACATTAAATCACAAAAATATTTATTTTATCGATGATTGATTAAAATTTTGGCTTTGTTTTATGACCTAAAAAAACTCCTATAAAAATTTAAAGTTTTAAAAATAAGTTTTAGGGTTCACAACCAAGGTTTAAAATTCTGAAAGCTCATGAAATTTCTCAAAATTTGTATATATTTCATATAAAATTGCTAAACATGCAAATTATAGTTGATAACAACTATTGAAAGCAGTCGAGTACATTTCTCCTTGTTTTTATTTCCCACTCCTGCGGCCTGATGGCCAATTGGCTAGCGTTCTGGCCTTTGGTTCCATAGACTTCCGGTTCAAATCCCGGTGGTGGCATGGATGTTTGTTAGTGGTTCGGATTTCACTTTAAACTGTATATCTCGGTCTAATTAGCCTAAAGTGTGCATAAAATGGCTATAGAGCTACAATCCAAATCATTTACCCCTACTCTCTACTGCAAGTTTATCTCACAGTTGTTTTTGTTGAGACAGGCATGCTATGTATAGAACAGGGTTGGACAAACTTTTTCGGTCGCTGGCCAAAAATCGAAGCAGAAAAGCTTTGGAGGGGCCAAGATAAATTTTTCTAAAATTTTAAAAATATTTATAATATTAATAATCATTTATTATTACCATAATATTTATAATATTATTAATCAATAATATATATACTTTATTTCTGAAATATTAACATGCATTAGCAACGCTATACTTTTAATAATTTCACCACTATTCACAATGATGCTATATGTCCGCAATCTTTCCATACGCAATCAATAATATTAGAACTCGCGCAAAAAGAAAAAGCCGCTGGCTGGAGCTTAAAATGTGCAGTCTGCCACATGTGAGGTCTAATTCACCCATATTAGATTCTCATATGTCTGCTCCTTGAGAAAGAGATAACGCTTGTTGACGCCAATCTAGAGCTATAACTAACAAAGAGCTTCCATTTTTAACACTTTACCGATTAAAAGCTGTTTGTGCTTGCCATTTCTGTCAATTTATGTTCAGAGCAAAACTAGAGAAATTAAAAAGATCATCAGTCCTTTGAAAAAAAAGGAAGAAAAAAAAATATTAAATAAAAGTAGAAAAGGAGATGGCCCGCGGGCTGTAGAAGACATAATATATAAATGTATATTTCTTTTCATTTGCCTCGGACCGTCAAATTAAAATTCTATCCGTGGGCCGGATAGAATCTTCCAGCAGGCTGGAGTTGGCCCGCGGGTCGTAGTTTGCCCATCCCTGGTATAGAAGCTGATTCACTTTCCTATCTTGAGCCTGATTCCAACAGATTTGTTTGTAGGCAGGAACTGTATTGAGCATAGCATTTTTGGCAATGTTTGTTTTTAAATAACTATAGGACTAATGAAAAGTTATTTAAATATTATAATAGTGAAATAGTGTGATCAACGTAAACTATTATTACTTGCAGTCTATGCAGCAACTTTTATATGAACTCTCTATGTACTACGTTTTCTCTGAAAATTTGTTAGAAGTTATGCGAGAGCTTTTGGCAACTCTCATGTCTTTGAGTTTTGGTTTCGGAAGATGTGTTGGCGACTAATCAAGCTGAGTCTTTTTAGATATCAGAATTTTTTCATAATTACAAAGATGAAATAAATTTAAAAATGTGAGATTCCGCTCCTTTGACTTTTTGACTGATGCTTGGGAAAAGACTAAGACTGCTACTAGATTAAAAGAGTACATTGTAAATCAAATTGAAGTAATTTTGAAGAATGTTTTTTTTTTTTAATTTCCAATGGCAGGCTACAATAAGTAATAAAATAAAATGAAAAAAAAAAAAAAAAAAAAAAAAGAACACAAGGAACATGAAAGCAACAACGAGAATCACATAGTGACATGTTTAGCCCATAAGGCCTCTAGCCTCCCAGTAACTACCATACACAGTAGAGGAAACAAGTGCAGGAAGGTGAGATGAATCCATGTCCTCTCCAAGACTGCAGAATATGCATTTTGGGCTTGCAAATATTTTCATACGAAAAAGATGATTGGTCAAACAATCATGGCCCATCAGGAGTCTGAAAAGGGCAACAGCTTTAAACCTGGGCTGATCAGGGATGTTTAGATTTTGAAGAATCGTAAAAGCTTAAAAAAACAAACACAACAAAATGTTTGAGGCTTTAAATAGAAAGAAGAAAAGTGTAAAATTGGTCTACAAGATCTGCTTGATATCACACTCGTCCACCTAGTGAATTTAATATATTCAAAAATGCAAGAAAATAAAGACTTTTTATTTTCTCAAAGACAAAATGCACCACCTGATCGTTTGGTATACTGAATGGGAAATTTAAATAAATAAACTTTTGCAGACAGAAGCAAAGTATATTGAAAAAAAAAGGGCTCGTATTAAAAAAAATGCAAGAATGCGAAGAAAAAAAAAATAAAACATACAAATTTTAACAAATTCCTTCATATGGATATGAAGATAAAAGTATCTCATTTGAAAGGGATAACATGAAGAAAGAAAAGTTCATCTTATAATTCCAGCCCCCATAAAAGAGGTAGGAAGAATATTCCAATAAATAATCAAGCTGCAAATCTTAATTCAGAAAATTATGTGATAGAAAAATAATATTTGTTTTGATATCAAAAATTAAAAGCATGAGGAGATCCATAAAAAAATTCTTTGTTCAGCGGCTGCGAATGAAAAACAGAGAAAATAGAGCTCAGTAGTTCGTTTTATTTTAGGTTTTTATTCGCTTTTTTTAAAAATTTATTTTGCTATTTTTTGTAGATGAGGATTTATATTAAAAAAATATCAAATGATAATAATTTATAAATAGTGATTTTTTAAATAAAAGATCTCATATTTATATGACATATGCAACAAACAATCTAACGAATTTCCACAAAAGATCACAAAAATATTTTAACTCTCTACGCAGATGATGCAGATTTAATCTTTAATTACTCAGGGGCGGCGCACACACATTATACAGAAAAATCTACAAAATTATATCTATAAACTTGAAAATTGGCTTAACAATTGGAAGATTAAACTTAACGTCGAGAAGACTGAAGCAGTACTATTTACCAAGAAAAATAAATTTAATACTCCTAACATAACCATTTATAATACTAATATTTCCTGGTCTAAAGAAGCAAAATACTTAGGTGTGATATTAGATATTACTATTGCTCACACATTAAATACCTTCGCAATAAATTTAATAACCAATTAAGAAATTTCTCTCAAACAATTGAACTTAAAAAGCTAATCTACCTTTCATACCTCAGACCCATTATAGCATATGCGAGTCCAGTTTGGGGCTCTATTTCTAAAGCAAACATCACAATTCTCGAAAGACTGCAAAACAAAATTTATCCGAATGATCACGGATTCGTCTTGGTTCTTCAGAAATGCGGAAATACGATATGCCACCTCCATCCCCAGTTTTGTCGAATATGTTGAAAAACTAGCGATTAATTTTTATTATAATCTCTCCAACTCTAACAATCTTGTATTACAAGATCTTCAAAATTACAGCTGGGATACTTCTCTCCCCAAAAACCGCAAAAGACCGCGATCTGTTTTAAATATCAATAGTTAAAATCACTATTTCCTCTTTCTGAAGGACCAATGCTTTCCTCTGTACTGCAATGGATGTCTGGTTTTCATTACGGCTGTGCTCAGTTTTTTATTAACTTTTCACTTTTCTTTTTTACTACAGTATGCTTTCATTTTGTAATTTTAATTCCTTTCCTTCTGTAACTTTTTGATCTCTCTTAATATTTTTAATTAGTTTATTTATTTGTAATTTTTTATTCAATTAATTATCTACTTTTTCTATAAAATTAAAATTTTTTCACACTGGCAATGGGCTTAGACCAATCGATAAGAATCCTATTTTTTTCCAGGACGGACGTTTATTGTCGCTGCGCGACCAATGCACTAACGAATGACAATCTAACGAAGGTGATTTGTTTCAAGTACTTCAATTGTTCGATGTTGTTTACATGATTTCGGAAGAACTTCTACGAGTATCTACATTCCGTTCACATCTACATTCCGTATAAAAAAAAAAAGAAACTTTAATCCAACTTGCAATCAATAACAATTTTATCTGTCTTTTGATTCAAACGGGTATTCCCTCGCGTATGCTGTCATAATTGACATCCAGTCAATAAAAGCAGGGATTCCATTGTAAAAGCAGTGAGTGTAATGCAGAGTACATGTCGATTAGAGCTTTCCTGCGTGCTAGTTGTGCTTGTTACATTAATAGATATCAAAATAAATTAATCAAAGTTATGATTGTCCTTGTTGCGTATATATATAAAAGTAATTAGTTACATTAGGACTACATAATTATGGAATACAAAATGGACGTAAAATATGTGAAATTATATAATTTATTGCTGGGGCCTGATGGCTGAGTGGCTAGCGCTCTGTACCACAGGTTTCGGATTCGAAACCTGGCTGTTTGTAGTGTTTCAGAATCTACTTTAAGCCATAGGTCCCGGCCTAATAGGACTGTAGAGCGTTGTGGGTGTAGTGTGACTTGTAGCCTATCTTCAAAGCTACACGTGCCCCCTGGGTAGTGCTAAATCAATAATAGCGGTGCAGTTCTTGCTTATGGCATAAAGGTTAACTGTTTCTGTATTGCCAGTTGCATTAGAACAACATATAATGTATTGCTTTTCACTCGGGTTTTTCTAAATCATGTTTAATTGATGTTTTTCGCTATGAAATGCAGTAAAGATGAAATTCATTATACTATTGAATGAAATCGCGTAACATTGAGCTTGGACTTCCAATTAAGGCTGCGTACCTATTAAAGAAAATGTATTGGGACAAAGTCTCTTAACCTCCTTATGAGAATTGATGTTTATGTTTTTCATATAGGTAGCTGTTTAATTAATGTTAGTATGGCTTCAAAATAAAAGTGCTTAAAGGGAAAAAAAATTTTAAAAATTATTGAACAATTAACCGAAATTAAATAATAAAAAATTAATTTAATTAAAAAGTTTTAAAATTCTGTCCAACAAAGAGCAGTTGTCGATGCCACAAAAAAGAAATAAAAATAATTTTTTCTCATATGATTAAATATCCAATCCTCATAATTTTAAGAAATAGGGTAAAAATAAAAAATAAATAGTAACCACATTAACTAGTTAGTAAAAACGAAAGCATGTACAAGGTAGCAGAAAGCTAAAAAGGTATTCCATCCAGCCTCACTTTACTTTTCGGTTGCAGCATCTTTACCATAATCCTTGTTCGCATTCAATTGTTTAGTGGACAAGAAATTAAAGGTAAAGTTTGACGCGATATACGCAATTTTGTCTACAGAAATATTCTGAAGTAGTGACATAACAGCTTCTTTACGTCTGTAAAAAGTGTACTTATTACGTGTAGTAAGGAAAGTAAGCGTAGTGTTATGTAAGGAAGTAGTGTAGTAAGTCCCATCAGATAAGGAAGGCACTCGAAGAAAAAAAGTTGAGAAATGTCTTCTACTTATACCATAAAAATTTGTAGAAACATGAATTGAACTTGAATAAAAAAATTCCAATAGCTTCAAACAGAGACTCCACCTCCCTGAGAAAAAAACTATTCTTGCAAACATGAAGAATTTTACCTCCATCAATTCTTCTGCTAAAGCGGAACATCCCATCCGGTCAGGGGAGGGGGTTGGGGAAGGGGTGAGCAGTACTTGAGTGTAAGAAAGTAGTGCAATAAGTCCCTTCAGATAAGGAAGACACTCGAAGAGAAACAGTTGAGACATATTTCCTAGCTATACCATAAAATATAGTCTTATATCTATACCATAGTCTACCTTACCATACCATACCATATATCTATACCATAGTCTACCTTACCATACCATACCACATATCTATAGCATAGTCTTATATATCTGTAGCATAGTCTACCATACCATACCATATATCTATACCATAGTCTTATATATCTGTACCGTAATCTACCATACAATGCAATATATATCTATGCCATACTCTTATATATAAGATAATGGTATAGATATGTACCATAGTCTACCATACAATACCATATATCTAGAACATAGTCTTATATATCTATATCTTAAAAATTTGTAGAAAGATGAATAGAACTTGAATAAGAAAAATTCCTTTAATTTCAAACAGAGACTCCACCTCCCTGCAAAAAAAATCCATTCTTACAAACATTAAGAATTTGACCTCCATCAATTCTTCTGTTAAAGCGGAACATCCCATCCGGTTAGGGGAAGAGGTGAGCAGTACGGGACGGTAAGAAAGTAGTGCAATAAGTCCCTTCAGATAAGGTAGGCATTTGAAGAGAAAAAGTTCAGGCATGTCTTCTAGTTATACTACTGTGCCTCAAAAGTAAGACCAATTATTTTTTTTTCAAAAACTCTTTATTTATTCTTCCAAATTTATTTCATCGCCTTCAAAGTAATCCCTCCGGACACAATGCACTTATGCCGATTTTTTTTCCACTCCTCAATGCATGCTAAAAAGTCATTGGCCGCGATGGCCTTCAAAGCGCGGGCCGATTCACGTTGAATCTCTTTAATCGGCCAGCAGTCGCACGGTGTGAATACGGTGGTTGTGAAACGATATGATTTTCATTTTTGGTGAATGAGTCACGAAAAATCATTGCAGTGTGAGCAGGCGCATTCAATGTTTTCGGTAGCAATCGAAATTTGACGTGCTTGTGGCCCAAAATAGAATGGACCGATCCTTTTGAAATTTCAACATTATCACCAAGATCTCTAATTGTAAATCAACGGTTTGCAAGCACCAAATCTTTAATCTTTTGGACGTGAGCTTCGTCGATTGAGGTTGATAGTCGACCAGAGCGTTCTTCGTCTTCAACGCTTTCTCTGCCTTCTTCGAACTGTTTATACCACTTCTAAATATTTCTTTCCGATTTAGGAATGCTCACCGAATGCCTTCTGCAACATTCTATACGTTTCTGCAAACAAAATGTAATGCAAGTTCTTTGCTCAATTAATTCAGACATTTCAAAAATCGCGCTGGAATCCGTTTTAGCGTTTCCCAAAGCCAAGCGTAACTCAAACACAAATGAATATTTTGCCGTAAAATTTCGCACAGATGCCAAGGACAGTGCCAGCAACCTAAAAAAGATAAAAAAAATTTAAATTCTGTAAGCCCCGGGAATTTTAAATTGAAAATTGGTTTTACTTTTTGGAGACAGTAGTACCATAAAAATTTGTAGAAAGATGAATTGAACTTGAATAAAAAAATGTCCCAGAATTTCAAACAGAGACTCTTCCTCCCTGTAAAAAAAACTATGCTTACAAACATGAAAAATTTTACCACCATCAATTTTTCTGCTAAAGCGGTACGTCCCATCCGGTCAGGGAAGGGTTGAAGAAGAGGTGAGCAGTACCGGGAGGGTAAGAAATTACTGTAGTAAGTCCCTTCATATAAGGAAGATACTCGTTGAGAAAAAGTTGAGACATGTCTTCTAGTTATACCCAGGGCCGAATTTTCCTATAGGCTAACTAGGTTTCGGCCTAGGACCTCAAGATCAAGAGGGGCCTACATTCATATTGTTAGCAAAATTAGAATTGCACTATTCTAAAAACAGTAAACACTGAATCAAAAATAAGGAGAAATTCTACGCATATGACTGATAAACAAACATAAAAATGTATTGGTTAAGATCAACGCGTTCGGCTCATTGGGTCTGCTCGTTTGTATATACTAGATTGCACCAAAGTATAGTTCATACGTTCACTGATTGCTATGGCAAATATGGGATACCTTATGCTACTAAGCTCTGGTTTGTTCTTGCATAAATAAAGTGTAGATTGGAACAGACAAACGAACAGTAATTTACAAACTAAAAAATAGGGGGGTGAAAGGGCATCATAAGTGGAAAAGCCTAGGGCTTTTTTTTTTTTTTCATCTAAATCCGGTCCTGGTTATACCGTAAAATTCTATATCACAAAATATAGTCTTATATCTATACCGTAGTCTACCATACCATATATCTATATCATAGTCTTATATATCTGTACCATACCATAATATATATATATATATAACATAGTATTATATATCTATACCATAAAAATTTGTAGAAGGATTAATTGAACATGAATAAGAAAAATTTCCATAATTTCAAACAGAGGCTCTACCTCCCTTAAAAAAAATCCTTTCTTGCAAACATGAAGAATTTTACCACCATCAATTCTTCTGCTAAAGCGGAACATCCCATCCTGGTCAGGGAAGGGGGGGTCGAGGAAGAGGTGAGCAGTGCAGGAGGTCTTGACGGATTCCTGAACGAATTAATTTAAGCGATGACAGGACGTAATTGGCTGAGCTCTTTGATTTTAGCAGAGGGATGAGCAGGTAGGGGGACGGTGGTTCCAATCAATGCAAGTAACCTGGACAACGGCGAGTTCCGGCTTTTAGAAAAGGAACTTCCTGCACCATCTGAGACGCTGGAATCTGGTCGCTGATCAAAGACTCAAAGGATTTGCATCCACACTCATTCTCTTCGTTTACCGACTCAAGTGCAGGCGTAATCACTCGGTGGCTAAGGTGGACAATGGAGATTCATTATTTCACTATTTGAGAATTTCTTTGGGCAAGAGGATTCATGTTGGGCTGTTTCAGTACCGGGAAATGCAATGCAAAGGAGACCTTTACTTAATTTTGACTTTGTATTGATCAGTAATTACCTTTATTGATTTATTATTATTATTAAGTAATTTATTCTTCTTATTTTTTTTAAAAATAATAATAGTTTACAAAACGATATTCAATATAAAAGTTCATGCACAATCGAAACTGACAAATCACATTTTTTTTGTTTGTATTAATCGATAAATTGCGGAAAAATATCCTATAAATAAGAAATAAATAAAAATGTTATCGTTTTCAAATCAGGCATTTTGACCTAGAATGAAGCAGATTTATGTACCAGGTTTTGGTTTGCTACTTTGTATTGACGATTTGCCATCGAACTTGCAACTAATATAAGAATGGCAACTGGCAAATAGGGCCGAAACCTATCTCTACATCTTGAGTTAAAGCTGATTGATCATGGCCCTCCAAAGCATATGTATGTGTACTTTTAGGTGATATGGTTTACCAGAACCAACATAAGAATGGCAAATAGGATCAAATTCTGTCCTTGCATCTTGAGTTAAAGCTGATTGATCATGGCCCTCCAAAGCATATGTATGTGTACTTTTAGGTGATATGGTTTGCTAGAACCAACATAAGAATGGCAAATAGGATCAAATTCTGTCCTTGCATCTTGAGTTAAAAACTGATTGATCATGGCCCTCCAAAGCATATGTATGTGTACTTTTGGGTGATATCATTTAGGATCAAATTCTGTCCTTGCATCTTGAGTTAAAAGCTGATTGACATAAGAATGGCAACTCATTTGGCAAATAAGAATGGCAACTGGCAAATAGGGTCGAATTCTATCCCTATATCTTGTGACAAAACTGATTGATCATACCCTCCAAAGCATATGTATGTATATTTTTGGATGATATGATTTGCCTAAACTAACATAAGAATGGGCAACTGGCAAATAGGGTCGAAACCTATCTCTACATCTTGAGATAAAACTGATTGATCTTGACCATCCAAAGCATATGTATGTATACTTATGGGCGATATCATTTGCCGCAGTTAGCATAAGAATGGTAACTGGCAAAGAAGGGAAGGGTCGAATCCTTCCTCACCATCTTATAAATCCACGTTAAACTGTATGTCCCAGTATAATTAGCCTAAAATCTGCAAAAAATGACCGTACGCGACAAATCAAATTATTCCTATATTTTGAGACAAAACCGATTGATCATGCCCTTCCAAATCATTTGTGTACTTTTGAGTGGTATAACTTTTCGAAATTTGAAATGAATACTCTTCGGAAAACTAACCCTCGGACTAAATACTTATAAATTGGATTTGAGTTTAGTACTTAGACTAAGTACTTATAAATTGGACTTGGACTATCACTTATAAATTGGACTTGGATTTAGTACTTATAAATTGGATTTATTACTTGGAATACGTACTTATATATTGGACTTGGAATTAACACTTGGACTAAGTACTTATAAATTGGACTTGGACTTGGATTTGGGAGATTTACTAACTACTTATAATAATAATTTCAATTAAAATGATGTTGTCATTGATTTGCTATTTTTGATTCATTACATTACAGATAATTTGTTATTAATTTGCAACATATTTTACATGAACACACGGATCGGGACACAAGTCAAACTGGAAGTAGCACAAAGTTTATATATTCCAAAATCAGTTCCTTTTATATACAACAAACACGTCTTGATAAACAATTTCGCTTCAAAGTTCCCGAAATACTCGCACTTCATCTCTTAAGGCGCTCATTTCCTCACAAATACTGCATTATTAACCACAAAGACACAGTCTCTTCCAAAAGTCCGAGCCTCAAGAGAAAATGGCAGATCTATAGATCTAAAATTCGATTTCTTCAAATGGCAACATCAACCATCGATCCGATATATTGCAGGGGGACCAAGTTCGAAGAAGAATTCCGTTGCGTATGTATTTCATTTCATTTCTTTTTTGCTATTTTTTTTTTTTTTTTTTTTGCCTTAAAGTTTCTTCCAACATATCATACCATCCTTTCGTTTGGACGTTGCCAGAATATTTTATTTGGAGATGGCTATGCGAAGACAGTCGGGGCACGTTCCAGAAGATGGCCAGTACCGCCAGGCGATATTATGAATGATTTTTATTTCTCTTCACACTATTTTTTTTCTTTTTTTTTTCTTGCAAGAAAAAAAGGAAGTCTAAAGCGAAGAATGGAGAGTGATAGCTTGTCTTGGGTCAGGTTTTAAGTCGCCAGTGACCTGCGGTCAGAGAAGTGGACTTGAATTCAGATTGGCCCGGATGTTTCGGTGCATTATTCATTAGCTGCGTGTTTGGAGAAATCTGAAGAATGCCCGCCGAGTTCCCCGAGCCTAATATCATCCGCCGGCTTTTGTGGTATTTTCTTTCTGTAAGTTGAGTGTAATAATAGGAGAAATACTAGAATACGAGTCCACTTATTCGCTTCTCTTGAAACTTTTGTTTACATTTTTGAAATGGGAGTTGGTTTTTTTTTTATCAAAAGTGTGCGAGAATAACGTAATTCTTGTGCACCTCCATGTTTAACCCATAAGAATGTTTTACGTTATTTATCTCACATAATAAACTACGAAGTATTACCATAAGCTCTTTCTTTCCTCCAAGATAGCAACGGCTGTATACATACTAATACTGCAGTACCTTTTCAGTTGTTTAACCACAAAAAGGTGTCATATTAATCTACCTAATTTAAAATAAGTAGTATTATTTAACATCATAGTAAGGTCACAACTGAATTTAATATAGTGTAGTGAGATCTTTAAATTGGTCTCTGGACCTCGGTGCCACAGATTTCGGGTTCTATTACCGGCTGTGCGATGGATATTTGTCGTGGTAAGGTCATATGAATGCAAGAGCGTCACGAAAAAAAAGTCAGATTTCTACCTACCAGTGCTTCATCACGACAAAATCAGCCCCTTTCCATCCAACCATGTCTTCATACAGGTTCGTGGGCTTTGTCTAGATGTCTACCAAGTGGGATAAGAAACGACAACACATGATATTATGAGATTTCCTTTTTAATTGTGGTTGGTGCAAAGTATCGAGCCCCTTATGGCTATCTTTGAATCTGACACATAACTAATATTGGCGAATGATGTTAGGTTAAAGTGCCCGATATATAAAAACAGGCAACAAAAAATATAAGCTCGCATTTGTGACATTTTAGTAAAAAACTTAATATATTTAGAGAGTGCAACGGCTGTGTATGTACGAGTTCCTCTTCATATGTTTAACATCAAAACGTTGTCATATTAACCTAATTTAATATAGTGTATCTAGTTTAAAGGTCTCAGGGGCTCAGTACTACAGCTTAAGGGTTCGAGTCCAGGCCGTGCCATGGATTTGTTCGTAATCCACATTAAAGCATAGGTCCTGGTCTAAAATATTACTACTACTACACCACATCATTGTGCCTACAACAGTGTTGCTAATTTACAGTTCGGGAATGATGTGGCTGAGAAGTCTGATTGGGCTCTGTGATGCTCTACGGTAATATGAGACCGGGACCTATGGTTTAAAGTGGATTCGAAGTTCCCAAAACACTTGCCCTTCATCTCTTAAAGCGCTCATTTCCTCACAAATATTGCATTATTAACCACAAAGACACATACTCTTCCAAAAGTTTGAGCCTCAAGAGAAAATGGGAGATTAATAGGTCTAAAATTCGGTTTCTTCAAATGGCAACATCAACCATCGATCTGATATATTGCAGGGGACCAGGTTCGAAGAAAAATTCCGTTGCGTATGTATTTCATTTCATTTCTTTTTTCTATTTTTTTTTCTTCCCTTAAAGTTTCTTCCAACATATCATACCATCCTTTCGTTTGGACGTTGCCAGAATATTTTATTTGGAGATGGCTATGCGAAGACATTCGGGGCACGTTCCAGAAGATGGCCAGTACCGCCAGGCGATATTATGAATGATTTTTATTTCTCTTCACACTATTTTTTTTCTTTTTTTTTCTTGCAAGAAAAAAAGGAAGTCTAAAGCGAAGAATGGAGAGTGATCGCTTGTCTGGGGTTAGGTTTTAAGTCGCCAGTGACCTGCGGTCAGAGAAGTGGACTTGAATTCAGATTAGCCAGGATGTTTCGGTGCATTATTCATTAGTTGCGTACTTGGAGAAATCTGAAGAATGCCCGCCAAGCTCCCCGAGCTTAATATTCTCCTCCGGCTTTTGTGGTATTTTCTTTCTGTAAGTCGAGTGTAATAATAGAAGAAATATAAAATACACTGGAATACGAGACCACTTATTCGTTTCTCCTGAAACTTTTGTTTACATTTTTGAAATGGGAATCCTTTTTTATCCACTGTGTGAAGATATTGTAATTCTTTTGCATGTCCATGTTTAACCCATAGGAATGTTTTACGTTATTTACCTCGTATAATAAACTGCGCAATATTACCATAAACTCTTTCTGTACTCCAAGATAGCAATGGCTTTATGCATACTAATAATGGAGGTCCTTTTTAGTTTAACCACAAAATGTTGAGACATTATTCTATCAAATTTAATATAGAATATCTAGTTTAAAGGTGTCTGGCGATCGGTACCACAGGTTTCGGTTTCTAGTCCCGGCCATGCCATGGATGTTTGTAGTGGTACGGAATCCACTTTAAACAGTAGGTTTCGGTCTCATATGACTGTAAGAGCGTCATGGAGACAAGTCAGATTTCTACCTACGGGTGCTTCATCACAACAGAAAACAGCTTCATCACAACAGCTGCTCCCTTTTTCCTTCACCCACGAGTCCATACAGGTTCGTGGACTTGGCCTAGATGTCTACCCAGTGGGATAAGAAACACCAACACATGATACCATGAGATTTCCTTTTTAATTGTGGTTAGTGCAATGTATCAAGTCCTTTTTCCCAAGCCGAGTTCCACGAGCCTAATAACCTCCGCCGGCTTTTGTGGTATTTTCTTTTTTTAAGACGAGTGTAATAATAGAAGAAATACTGGAATACGAGTAAACTTATTCGCTTTTCTTGAAACTTTTGTTTACATTTTTGAAATGGGAGTGCTTTTTCATCAAGCGCGCGAGAATAGCGTAGTTCTTGTGCATCTCCATGTTTAGCCCATAAGAATGTTTCACGTTATTTACCTCATGTAATATAGTGTGCGATATTATTTCTACCATTTACCATAAACCTTTTCTTTCCTCCAAGATAACAATGGCTATGCACGTACTAGTAATGGAGTTTCTTTTCAGTTGTTTAACCTCAAAACGTTGTCATGTTAATCTACATAATTTAATATAGAATATCTAGTTTAAAAATGGTGCTCGGTAGCACAGGTTTCGGGTTCTAGTACTAGCTGCTCCTTGGATGTTTGTAGTGGCTCGGAATCCACTTTAAGCAATAGGTACCTGTCTCATATAACTGTAAGAGCGTCACGGAGCCAAGTCAGATTCCTACATACGGGTGCTTCAGCACAAAAGACGCCGCCCCCTGTCCCTTCAACCATGAGTCCATACAAGTTCGTGGGCTTTGTCTTAGACGTCTACCAAGTGGGATAAGAAACAGCAACACATGATACTATGAGATTTCATTTTTAATTGTGGTAGATGCAAAGTATCAAGTCCCTTATCCCAATTCCAAGCCGAGTTCCCCAGGTCTAATATCCTCCGCTGGCTTTTGTGGCATTTTCTTTCAGAAAGTCGAGTGTAATAATAGAATAAATATAAAATGTACTGGAATACGAGTCCACTTTTTCGTTTCTCTTGAAACTTTTTGTTTACATTTATCTAGTACAAGAGAATAGTGTAATTCTTGTGCATCTCCATGTTTAACACTTGGACTAAGTACTTATAAATTGGACTTGGACTTAGTACTTGGAGTAAGTGCTTATACATTGGACTTGGACTTACTACTTGGACTAAGTACTTGTAATAATATTAATTTTATTTTAAAAACTTATTTTTATTGATTTGCATTATTGTTTGTTTCATTAAATTACAGAAAATGTGTTAGTAATTTGTGACATATTTTATATGAATACATGAACCGTAACAACAGTCAAACTGGGTGGCACAAAGTTTATATATTTCCAAAATCACTTCCTTTTTATTTACAACAAACACGTCTTTCTTCACTGATAAACAATTTTACTTCAAAGTTCCCGAAACACTTGCTGCCCATCTCTTCAGGCGCTCATTTCCTCACAAATATTGCATTATTAACCACAAAGACACAGTATCGTCCAAAAGTCTGAGCCTCAAGAGAAAATGGCAGATTTATAGATCTAAAATTCGATTCCTTCAAATGGCAACATCAACCATCGATCCGATATATTGCAGGGTACCAGGTTCGAAGAAGAATTCCGTTGCGTATGTATTTCATTTCATTTCTTTTTTCTATTTTTTTTTCTTCCCTTAAAGTTTCTTCCAACATATCATACCATCCTTTCGTTTGGACGTTGCCAGAATATTTTATTTGGAGATGGCTATGCGAAGACAGTCGGGGCACGTTCCAGAAGATGGCCAGTACCGCCAGGCGATATTATGAATGATTTTTATTTCTCTTCACACTATTTTTTTTCTTTTTTTTTCTTGCAAGAAAAAAAGGAAGTCTAAAGCGAAGAATGGAGAGTGATAGCTTGTCTCGGGTCAGGTTTTACGTCGCCAGTGACCTGCGGTCAGAGAAGTGGACTTGAATTCAGATTGGCCCGGATGTTTCGGTGCATTATTCATTAGCTGCGTGTTTGGAGAAATCTGAAGAATGCCCGCGGAGTTCCCCGAGCTTAATATCATCCGCCGTCTTTTGTGGTATTTTCTTAGTAGATGGAGTGTAATAATAAGAGAAATACTAGAATACGAGTCCACTTATTCGCTTCTCTTGAAACTTTTGTTTACATTTTTGAAATGGGAGTTGGTTTTTTTTTTATCAAAAGCGTGCGAGAATAACGTAATTCTTGTGCATCTCCATGTTTAACCCATAAGAATTTTTTACGTTATTTATCTCACATAATAAACTACGAAGTATTACCATAAGCTCTTTCTTTCCTCCAAGATAGCAACGGCTGTATACATACTAATACTGGAGTACCTTTTCCGTTGTTTAACCACAAAAAGGTGTCATATTAATCTACCAAATTTAAAATAAGTGGTATTATTTAATATCATAGTAAGGTCACAACTGAATTTAATATAGTGTAGTGAGATCTTTAAATTGGTCTCTGGACCTCGGTGCCACAGATTTCGGGTTCTATTACCGGCTGTGCGATGGATATTTGTCGTGGTACGGTCATATGAATGCAAGAGCGTCACGAAGAAAAAGTCAGATTTCTAACTACCAGTGCTTCATCATGACAGAAGCAGCCCCCTTTCCCTCCAACCATGTCTTCATACAGGTTCGTGGGCTTTGTCTAGATGTCTACCAAGTGGGATAAGAAACAACAACACATGATACTTTGAGATTTCCTTTTTAATTGTGGTTGGTGTAAAGTATCGAGCCCCTTATGGCTATCTTTGAATCTGACACATAACTAATATTGGCGAATGATGTTAGGTGAAAGTGCCCGATATATAAAAACAGGCAACAAAAAATATAAGCTCGCAGTTGTGACATTTTAGTAAAAAACTTAATATATTTAGAGAGTGCAACGGCTGTGTATGTACGAGTTCCTCTTCATTTGTTTTACATCAAAACGGTGTCATATTAACCTACCTAATTTAATATAGTGTATCTAGTTTAAAGGTCTCAGGGGCTCGGTACTACAGCTTAAGGGTTCGAGTCCAGGCGGAGCCATGGATTTGTTCGTAATCCACATTAAAGCATAGGTCCTGGTCTAATATATTACTACTACTACACCACATCATTGTGCCTACAACAGTGTTGCTAATTTACAGTTTGGGAATGATGTGGCTGAGAAGTCTGATTGGGCTCTGTGATGCTCTACGGTCATATGAGACCGGGACCGACCTATGGTTTAAAGTGGATTCGAAGTTCCCAAAACACTTGCTCTTCATCTCTTAAGGCGCTCATTTCCTCAGAAATATTGCATTATTAACCACAAAATCACATACTCTTCCAAAAGTTTGAGCCTCAAGAGAAAATGGCAGAATAATAGGTCTAAAATTCGATTTCTTCAAATGGCAACATCAACCATCGATCCGATATATTGCAGGGGACCAGGATCGAAGAAGAATTCCGTTGCGTATGTATTTCATTTCATTTCTTTTTTTTCTATTTTTTTCCCTTAAAGTTTCTTGCAACATATCATACCATCCTTTCGTTTGGACGTTGCCAGAATATTATATTCGGAGATGGCTATGCGAAGACAGTCGGGGCACGTTCCAGATGATGACCAGTACCGCCAGGCGATATTATGAATGATTTTTATTTCTCTTTACACCATTTTTTCTTCTTCTTCTTTTCTTGGAAAAAAAATGAAGTATAAAGCGAAGAATGGAGAGTGATAGCTTGTCTCGGGTCAGGTTTTAAGTCGCCAGTGACCTGCGGTCAGAGAAGTGGACTTGAATTCAGATTGGCCAGAATGTTTCGGTACATTATTCATTAGTTGCGTGTTTGGAGAAATCTGAAGAATGCCTCCGAGTTCCCTGAGCCTAATATCCTCCGCTGGCTTTTGTGGTATTTTCTTTTTGAAAGTCGAGTATAATAATAGAAGAAATACTGGAATACGAGTCCACTTATTCGTTTCTCTTGAAACTTTTGTTTACATTTTTGAAATGGGAGTTCGTTTTTTTTTATCAAAAGTGTGCGAGAATAACGTAATTCTTTTGCATCTCCATGTTTAACCCATAAGAATTTATTACGTTTTTTACCTCATGTAATAAACTGCGAAATATTACCATAAACCCTTTTTTTAGCAACATATTTTTACTGGAGTACCTTTTCAGTTGTTTAACTATGAGAAGTAGTCACATTAATCTATCTAATTTAATATAGAATATCTAGTTTAAAGATGGTGATCTTTAGGTCCACAAGTTTTGGCTTCTAGTACCGGCCATGCCATGTATGTTTGTAATGGTTCGGAATCCACTTTAAACAGTAGGTCTCGGTCTCATATGTCTGTGATAGCGTCATGGAGCCAAGTCAGACTTCTACCTACGAGTGCTTCTTCCCAACAGAATCTGCCCCCTTTCCCTTCAACCATGAATCTATACGGGTTCGTGGGCTTTGTCTAGATGTCTACCATGTGGGATAAGAAACAACATCACGTGATATTATGAGATTTCCTTTTTAATTATGGTTGGTGCAAATTATCGAGTCCCTTATGGATATCTTTGAATCTGACACAGATTTAACATTGTTAGGTGAAAGTGCCGGATATATGAAAACAGTCAACACAAAATAAGATCACAGTTGTGACATTTTAGTAAAAAACGTAATATATTTAGAGAGTGCAACGGCTGGGTATGTACGAGTTCCTCTTCAGATGTTTAACATTAAAACGTTATCATATTAATCTACCTAATTTAATATAGTGTACCTAGTTTAAAGGTCTCTGGTGCTCGATACGACAGGTTTCGGGTTCGAGTCCCGGCGGTGCCATGGATTTGTTCGGAATCCACATTAAAGCATATGTCGCGGACTAATATATTACTACTACTACACCACATCATTGTGCCTACAGCTGTGTTGCTAATTTACAGTTTGGGAATGATGTGGCTGAGAAGTCTGATTGGATCTATGATGCTCTACTGTCACCGAGACGTATGGTTTAAAGTGGATTCCATACCACTACAAACATTCATGGAACCACCGGGACTCGGAGCAGAAACCTGTGGTTCCGAGCGCCGGAGCACTAGCCACGCTGCCATCTCCCTCCCTTGCTCTAATATAACCGAAGAGTAGTATCTAACTGGTATAAGATTGACAACTGCACAGCTTAAAAATGAAAGGAAGGTCTTATTATATTATAACTTCGTTTTATTACATTACAGATAAATTGTTATTAATTTGTGACGTATTTTATACGAACACACGGACCGTAACACAAATAAAATCGGCCACAGTACATAGTTTATATATTTCGAAAATCAGTTCCTTTTATCTACAACAAGCACATCTATCGACACTGGTAAACAATTTCGCTTCAAAGTTCCCGAACATTTCTTAAGGCGCTCATTTCCTCACAAATATTGCATTATTAACCACAAAGACGGAGACTCTTCCAAAAGTCTGATCCTCAAGAGAAAATGGCAGATTTATAGATCTAAAATTCGATTTTTTCAAATGGCAACATCAACCATCGATCCGATATATTGCAGGGGAACCAGGTTCGAAAAAGAATTCCGTTGCGTATGTATTTCATTTCATTTGTTTTTTTTCTATTTTTTTCCCTTAAAGTTTCTTCCAACATATCATACCATCCTTTCGTTTGGACGTTGCCGGAATATTTTATTCGGAGATGGCTGTGCGAAGACAGTCGGGGCACGTTCCAGAAGATGGCCAGTATCACCAGGCGATATTATGAATGTTTTTTATTTCTCTTCACACTTTTTTTTTTTCTTCTTTTCTTGCAAGAAAAAAAAAAGAAGTATAAAGCGAAGAATGGAGAGTGATAACTTGTCTCGGGTCAGGTTTTAAGTCGCCAGTGACCTGCGGTCAGAGAAGTGGACTTGAATTCAGATTAGCCAGGATGTTTCGGTGAATTATTCATTAGTTGCGTATTTGGAGAAATCTGAAGAATGCCCGCCAAGCTCCCCGAGCTTAATATTCTCCGCCGGCTTTTGTGGTATTTTCTTTCTGTAAGTCGAGTGTAATAATAGAAGAAATATAAAATGCACTGGAATACGAGACCACTTATTCGTTTCTCCTGAAACTTTTGTTTACATTTTTGAAATGGGAATCCTTTTTTATCCACTGTGTGAAGATATTGTAATTCTTTTGCATGTCCATGTTTAACCCATAGGAATGTTTTACGTTATTTACCTCGTATAATAAACTGCGCAATATTACCATAAACTCTTTCTGTACTCCAAGATAGCAATGGCTGTATGCATACTAATAATGGAGGTCCTTTTTAGTTTAACCACAAAATGTTGAGACATTATTCTATCAAATTTAATATAGTATATCTAGTTTAAAGATGTCTGGCTATCGGTACCATAGGTTTCGGTTTCTAGTCCCATGCCATGGATGTTTGTAGTGGTACGGAATCCACATTAAACAGTAGGTCTTGGTCTCATATGACTGGAAGAGCGTCATGGAGACAAGTCAGATTTCTACCTACGGGTGTTTCATCACAACAGAAAACAGCTTCGTCACAACAGCTGCTCACTTTTCCCTTCACCCACGAGTCCATACAGGTTCGTGGACTTGGCCTAGATGTCTACCCAATGAGATAAGAAACACCAACACATGACACCATGAGATTTCCTTAATTGTGGTTAGTGCAATGTATCAAGTCCCTTTTCCCAAGCCGAGTTCCACGAGCCTAATAACCTCCGCCGGATTTTGTGGTATTTTCTTTTTGTAAGTCGAGTGTAATAATAGAAGAAATACTGGAATACGAATAAACTTATTCGCTTCTCTTGAAACTTTTGTTTACACTTTTGAAATGGGAGTGCTTTTTCATCAAGTGCGCGAGAATAGCGTAGTTCTTGTGCATCTCCATGTTTAGCCCATAAGAATGTTTCACGTTATTTACCTCATGTAATATAGTGTGCGATATTATTTCTACCATTTACCATAAACCTTTTCTTTCCTCCAAGATAACAATGGCTATGCACGTACTAATAATGGAGTTTCTTTTCAGTTGTTTAACCTCAAAACGTTGTCATGTTAATCTACATAATTTAATATAGAATATCTAGTTTAAAGATGGTTCTCGGTACCACAGGTTTCGGGTTCTAGTACTGGCCGCGTCTTGGATGTTTGTAGTGCTTCGGAATCCACTTTAAGCAATAGGTACCTATCTCATATAACTGTAAGAGCGTCACGGAGCCAAGTCAGATTCCTACATACGGGTGCTTCATCACAAAAGAAGCTGCCCCCTGTCCCTTCAACCATGAGTCCATACAAGTTCGTGGGCTTTGTCTTAGACGTCTACCAAGTGGGATAAGAAACAGCAACACATGATACTATGAGATTTCATTTTTAATTGTGGTAGATGCAAAGTATCAAGTCCCTTATCCCAATTCCAAGCCGAGTTCCCCAGGTCTAATATCTTCCGCTGGCTTTTGTGGCATTTTCTTTCAGAAAGTCGAGTGTAATAATAGAAGAAATATAAAATGTACTGGAATACGAGTCCACTTTTTCGTTTCTCCTGAAACTTTTTGTTTACATTTATCTAGTACAAGAGAATAGTGTAATTCTTGTTCATCTAAATGTTTAACACTTGGATTAAGTACTTATAAATTGGACTTGGACTTAGTACTTGAAATAAGTGCTTATACATTGGACTTGGACTTTCTACTTGGACTAAGTACTTGTAATAATATTAATTTTATTTTAAAAACTTATTTTTATTGATTTGCATTATTGTTTGTTTGATTAAATTACAGAAAATGTGTTAGTAATTTGTGACATATTTTATATGAATACATGAACCGTAACAACAGTCAAACTGGGTGGCACAAAGTTTATATATTTCCAAAATCACTTCCTTTTTATCTACAACAAACACGTCTTTCTTCACTGATAAACAATTTCACTTCAAAGTTCCCGAAACACTTGCTGCCCATCTCTTCAGGCGCTCATTACCTCACAAATATTGCATTATTAACCACAAAGACACAGTATCGTCCAAAAGTCTGAGCCTCAAGAGAAAATGGCAGATTTATAGATCTAAAATTCGATTTCTTCAAATGACAACATCAACCATCGATCCGATATATTGCAGGGGACCAGGTTCGAAGACGAATTCCGTTGCGTATGTATTTCCTTTCATTTCTTTTTTCTATTTTTTTTTCTTCCCTTAAAGTTTCTTCCAACATATTATACCATCCTTTCGTTTGGACGTTGCCAGAATATTTTATTCTGAGATGGCTGTGCGAAGACAGTCGGGGCTCGTTCCAGAAGATGGCCAGTACCGCCAGGCGATATTATGAATGATTTTAATTTCTCTTCACACCATTTTTTTTCTTCTTTTCTTGTAAAAAAAAAAGAAGTATAATGCGAAGAATGGAGAGTGATAGCTTGTCTCGGGTCTGGTTTTAAGTCGGCAGTGACCTGCGGTCAGAGAAGTGGACTTGAATTCAGATTGGCGCGGATGTTTCGGAGCGTTATTCATTAGTTGCGTGTTTGGAGAAATCTGAAGAATACCCGCCGAGTTCCCGAGCCTAATATCATCCGCCGGCTTTCGTGGTATTTTCTTTCTGTAAGTCGAGTGTAATAATAGAAGAAATATAAAATGTACTGGAATACGAGTTCACTTATTCGCAGAATAACGTCATTCTTGTGCATCTCCACGTTTAAGCCATAAGAATATGTTTAACATGTTTAAACCATAACCGTTGTTTACCTCATATAATAAACTGCGCAATATTATTTCATGCAATTTAGCATAAACTCTTTACTTCCTTCAAGATAGCAACGGCTGTGTACGTATTAATACTGGAGTACCTTTTCAGTTGTTTAACCACAAAAAGTTGTCATATTAATCTATCAAATTTACTATACAGTATCTAGTTTAAAGGTGTCTAGCGATCGATACCACAGGTTTCGAGTTCTAGTCCTGGACGTTCCATGAATGTTTGTAGTGGTTCGGAATCCACTTTAAACCGTAGTTCTCGGTTTCATATGACTGTAAACGCGTCACAGAGCCAAGTCAGATTTTTACCTACGGGTGCTTCACGACAGAAGCTGCCCCCTTTCCCTTCAACCATGAGTCCGTACGGGTTCGTGGGCTTGGTCTAGATGTCTACCAAGTGGGATAAGAAACAACAACACATGACATTATGAGATTTCCGTTCTATTTGTGGTTGGTACAAAATATCGAACCCATTATGAATATCTTTGAATCTGACACATAACTGACATTGGTGAATGATGTTAGGTGAAAGTGCCAGATATATGAAAACAGGCAACACAAAATATAAGCTCTCAGTTGTGACAATTTAGTAAAAAACGTAATATATTTAGAGAGAGCAACGGTAGTATATGTATGAGTTTAGATGTTTAACACCAAAACTTTGTCATATTAATCTACCTAATTTAATATAGAGCATCTAATTTAAAGGTCTCTGGCTGGCTCTCGGTACTACAGCTTTTGGGTTCGAGTCCAGGTGGTGCCATGGATTTGTTCGTAATCCACATTAAAGCATAGGTCCCGGTCCAATATATTTCTACTACTAAACCACATCATTGTGCCTACAGCTGTGTTCCTAATTTACAATTTGGGAATGATGAGGCTGAGAAGTATGATTGGGCTCTGTGATGCTCTACGGTCATTTGAGACCTATGGTTTAAAGTGGATTCCGAACCACTACAAACATTCATGGAGCTGCTGGGACTCGAACCCGAAACGTGTGGTTCCGAACGCCAGTGCACTAACCATTCGGTCATCAGTGGGACTTGGATTTAGTACTTGGACTGATACTTTGACTAATACTGACATGAGTACTTAAACATTGGACTTGGATTTAGTATTTTGTCTACTTATAAATTGGATTCGGACTTAGTACTTGGACTAAGTACTTATAAATTGAACTTGGACTAACTACTTATAATAATATTAATTTCGATTAAAAAAGATATTTTTATTGATTTGCAATTGTTTCATTACATTACAGATAATTTGTTACTAATTTGTAACATATTTTACATGAACACACGGATCGGGACACAAGACAAACTGGAAGTAGCACAATGTTTATATATTCCAAAGTCTGTTCCTTTTATCAACAACAAACACGTCTTGATAAACAATTTCGCTTCAAAGTTCCCGAAACACTTGCGTTCCTCTCTTAAGGCGCTCATTTCCTCACAAATATTGCATTATTAACCCCAAAGACAGTGACTCTTCCAAAAGTCTGAGCCTCAAGAGAAAATGGCAGATTTATAGATCTAAAATTCGATTCCTTCAAATGGCAACATCAACCATCGATCCGATATATTGCAGGGGACCAGGTTCGCAGAAGAATTCCGTTGCGTATGTATTTCATTTCATTTCTTTTTTTTGTTCCCTTAAAGTTTCTTCCAACATATCATACCATCCTTTCGTTTGGACGTTGCCGGAATATTTTATTCGGAGATGGCTGTGCGAAGACAGTCGGGGCACGTTCCAGAAGATGGCCAGTACCGCCAGGCGATATTATGAATGATTTTTATTTCTCTTCACACCATTTTTTCTTCTTCTTCCCTTTCTTGCAAGAAAAAAGAGAAGTATAAGGCGAAGAATGGAGAGTGATGACTTGTCTGGGGTTAGGTTTTAAGTCGCCAGTGACCTGCGGTCAGAGAAGTGGACTTGAATTCCGATTGGCCAGGATATTTCGGTGCATTATTCATTAGTTGCGTGTTTGGAGAAATCTGAAGAATGCCCACCGAGCTCTCCGAGCCTAATGTCCTCCGCCGGCTTTTGTGGTATTTTCTTTCTGTAAGTCGAGTGTAATAATAGAAGAAATATAAAATGCACTGGAATACGAGTCCACTTATTCGTTTCTCTTGAAACGTTTGTTTACATTTTTGAAAATGGAAGTTCTTTTTTTATCTAGTGCGAGAGAATAGCGTAATTATTGTGCATCTCCATGTTTAACCCATAAGAATTTGTACGTTAATTACCTCATATAATAAACTACGAAGTATTACGATAAACTCTTTACTTCCTCCAAGATAGCAACGGCTGTATACATACTAATACTGGAGTACCTTCTCAGTTTAACCACAAAACGTTGTCATATTAATCTATCAAATTTAATATAGATTGTCTATTTTAAAGGTGTCTGGCACTCGGTACCACAGGTTTTGGGTTCTAGTACCGACGGTGTCATGAGTTTGCTGTGGTTTTGAATCCACTTTAAAGCTTATGTCCTGGTCTTATAAACTACTACACCACACCACACCACATCCTATCATTGTACCTAGAGCTGAGTTGCTCCTTTACAGTTTGGGAATGATGTGGGGGATGTGGCTTTGCAGTCATATGAGACAGAGACTTACCTCACTTAAAATGAATTCACTACAAACATCCATGGGACCACCGGTACTCGAACCCGAAACCTGTGGCACCGCCAGAGTGCTAGCTACTCGGCCCATCAGGCCCTCCGATCTAATATAACTGTTTGGCGTAGAACTGGCAACCCTACACCGTAGAGGGAAAGCATCTCCTATCTCAAAATTTGCCAGTAGGCAGACAGCCTTGGTCACTAGTGAAGAAGAAGAAGAATTTAAAGGTGCCTGTAAACTTAATCAGCGCTCGGTGGCACAGGTTTCGGGTTCGAGTCCCGGCGATGTCATGATGTTTGTAGTGGTTCGGAATCCACTTTAAACCGTAGGTCCAGATCTAATATGACTGTCGAGAGTTGGACGCAGGGATGACAACCCTACCCCATAAAAATTAAAACGTTTTCTGTTTCGAAATCTGCCAGTAGACAGACAGCCATGACCCACCATGGGGATGTTGCGCCACTTATGCTGATGCTGTAAACTTAATACCTAGTTCACGAATATTCGCTGCCCAAGTCATCCAGGTAGGATGTTGGCCAATAAGAAGCCCACAAGCTCATACAATAGTTATAAAATCTTTTAACTTCTTAATCGAGTGACTTCAGTACATGCAGCTAGCTTGCATATCTTACCATTGTATCACTAGGTGCTTAATTGATGTGCTTTGGAATGTGAGTTTAAGGGTTTGATTCCATGGTTTAATTTGATCATTGAAATGCGTGGAGGGATGTGCGTTTTCACAATGTACTATGTTTTCATCCACTTGGCCTCATGGTTGTTTTTTCTTACGTATAAATAAAAAATATGAATCCGCGGCCTAGGGGCCAAATGGATAGTGCTCTGGCCTTTGGCACCCCCGGCTTCAGGTTCGAATCCTGATGGTGGCAGGGATGTTTATGAGGGGTTCGGAATACACTTTAAACTGTAGATCTCGGTCTGATTAGCCCAAAGTGTACCCAAAATGACCGTATCGAGACAAACCAAACAAGTAGTTACAGTTCTATTACAAGTAACGTTGTACAAATAATGATCAAGTTGTTTGGTTTGGGTTGTTGCTTTACGGTCATATTGTGCACTTGAGGGCTAAACAGATCGGGATCTACAGTTTAAATTGGATTCCGAACTACTAACAACCATTCATGCCATCGCCGGGATTTGAACCTGAAGCCTGTGATGGTAAGTCGCGACCAAGTTGCTACGACTAGTCTCTAAGTCGATTATTTAAAAAAAATTATTTATTTTTAAAAATTACTTGGGTTCTTCGAAAAAAGAATGAAAAGGCGAAAATATTTTAGTTTTTAAATTATATTGAAAAGCCGTATGTATAAACATTTTTATATACATTGATTGATGTCGACATCAAGCGAAAGCCAGGTGACGATGATTTCTATTCTTTAACATGATATACCTGATCAACTGAAACATTCGATAACTAATACATTGTGTTCAAAACATAGTAGCATAACAATATGATTTAAGTTAAATTTTTCTTTATCACAGTTCGTTTCCACTTTCGCGGTTCAAGATTGTCTTAGTAGGAGAGGAAAAGAAGATTTCATAGAGGGATTCATTCATTTATTAGGACGCAAGTTCACCCTAGGGAGAAGATCAACAGAATCTGGTGCTCTGAATCCTTGCTGATTTGTTACTTGAGGACAGAATTTTTTGTCACTATAATGTAACCTGTTTTTTTTTCTTATTTTCCTGTCTTTTTTACTTTATTTATTCCTCTTAAGATAAAATTAAGATTGCATTGCTACATGCGAAATGTTATAAATGTTGTTGTTGTTTCTTATCCCAAAGCCCACGTTTATTGACAGCTACGAAACTTCAACGTACTTAAAAACTAAAACACTTATCCATTTTCGAACCCGAAACCTCTGTGCGCCAGAGCGCCAGACACTTTTTGCCAACGGCACGCGGTTATCGTTTAACCTACTGACCGCGCCCAATGATCTAGTCCGAAAAATTCAGCATTACGATTATAAATTAATAATAAATATTTTAAGAAAATATAAACCATTTTCTTTACTACTCGTCTGTTTGTTGCTACCTAGTGGCATATGGTGCCATCTGGTGGCTTAGTTTAAAATTTTCAATTAATTTGATTCATCTAGAACAGGGGTCTCCAAACTACGGCACGCGGCCAAAACAGGCCCGCCAGTGGCCAAATCCGGCCCGCGACGGTGAATAGCTTATTATTTTTTTTTTAACACTTAATGACAAACTTGGTTTTATTTATTTGCCAGGTAAAGCTTAATGACAAGCATAATACTCAGAAAATGTAACTTAAGCATAACAATTAACAAATAATTGAAATGAATCCCACTAACATTATAAACTAGTGAACATCCCGCGGTTACCCTCGGTAGTTATGTTGGGGTAAAGAGTATGTATATCGATGTTTGGAATGTATATATCCTGAATCGAACATAAACCTGCTCGCTCAGAGCATGCACTCGACGACTAGTCTAGAAATTATAGATAATGGCAGAAAATTAAAATGGTTTTGGCCCTTGGTACTTACTGGAGTAAGCAATATGGTCCGAAGGTTGAAAGGTTTGGGAGACCCCTGATCTAGAACATTTCCTAACACTTTTACTACAGTCTAAAATAACCAAAAACCAGTAATATATATAAAAAAAAAATTAAGACAATTCCTACTTTTTTTCACTCTATTCCAGAAAGTCTTTATAAATAATTTTCAATAATTTTTGTAAGTTTTTCTGGCGCCATCTATTGGTAGATATATGCAACTAAAATCTAAAAAAATTAAAATTAATTAATTAATTTTAATTACTGAATTAATGTTTGAAAAAACTGTATTAACATCAAGTGTCAACTGTATTAACATCAAGTGTCAACTGTATTAACATCAAGTTCAAAAAAATGTATTGGAACTTGAGTGGATGAATAAGAAATATTTTATGAACGATTGAAAATTTGAACAAGATATATATAGGGAGAGTGTGAGCTAATAGAAGGAATTGAAAAAAGAAGAAGAAGACAAAGGAAACACAGGCGTAAACTAACTATTATAAACTTATAAATGATGTTTTAGAATGCGCCATTTTCTTATGAGTAACAGATAAATTATAATATAAGATTCACGAGGTATATTCTCATACATAAATCACTTATATTCATATATAGTAATATAATATATATCGAATCTGAGGTTGTGGCACAAGGATAATGTTCCTAACAACCGTTTAGGTGTAGTCACTGCTTTCAGAAACGAGGAGATTCAATAGCCGCGACAATATGGGTAAAAGTGACTCGATGCTGGTGGGATTTTTCAGAAATTTCTCCCTTACGTCACAAATGCGAGGCAGGTACCCCTTACAGTCCTCCCGGAATGAGCAGTCTCTCTTCATCAACTCATAGTGAGCTCGTTTTGTGTGATATATAAGTGATACACGAGACAAAAAAAATAGCACGCCCTTAATAGCTTTCTTAATTATCATTGAATCATCTCTACAATAGCTTTCTTTTTCAAATTTTCTCCCTTATCACAAATGCGAGGCAGGTACCCCTTACAGTCCTCCCGGAATGAGCAGTCTCTCTTCATCAACTCATAGTGAGCTCGTTTTGTGTGATATATAAGTGATACACGAGACAAAAAAAAAAATAGCACGCCCTTAATAGCTTTCTTAATTATCATTGAATCATCTCTACAAGCGTCTCGCTGTTGGTGTCTTGGGAGTTTTTCAGAATTTTCTCCCTTACGTCACAAATGCGAGGCAGGTACCCTTCCTCCCGGAATTCTCTCTTCATCAACTCATAGTGAGCTCGTTTTGTGTGATATATAAGTGATACACGAGACAAAAAAGCACGCCCTTAATAGCTTTCTTAATTATCATTGAATCATCTCTACAAGCGTCTCGCTGTTGGTGTCTTGAGAGTTTTTCAGAATTTTCTTCCATACGATATGCAAATATGAGGCAGATACCCCTTAAAGTCCTAGCGGAATGCGCAGTCATCCCTTCATCACCTAACGGTAGGCTTGTCGTGGGATATATTAGTGGTACATGTGCCAAAAAAAAATGACACACTTTTAATAACTTTCGCAATTATCATTAAATCTTCACATTAGTGATATCATTGGAAATGGCTAAAACATTAACTAATGCATGCATCTAACTTATGCATCTATCTATTAACTAATGCAGTTAACTAACAGGGTCAATTTTATGCTAACTCGAAACTTTTCCATCGTAGTATCCAAAAATTTTGTCACAAACGATACAGTGTGTGAAAATTAGTGTGACAAAATTCCCATAAATTTTACAAGTATAGGAAAGGGCTCGCATGCAATATTGCAATCATTTCATTCATTAAATGAATAATATATTACCGTCTTGTTATGATTACTGAAAAAAAGCAAGAAAAAATGTGCTCTATTTCATTGAAAAACGTTTGACAACAATAAAAAGAATTCAAATTGTTTATTTAAATAACAATAATCACACAATTTTTATTATTTTATCGCAATTACACACAAGAGCCAAAACATTATGACCACCCCTACATTTTGCAATGAACTCGCCTGGATGACGTGGAAGGCACGTGATCAGGTGGAAGTGGTATTTAACTGGTATTAAGTGGTGGTATTAATCCATGCCAAGGCGGGTTGAAGCTGTGTTGCGCGCCAAAGGTGGGCCAACTCGTTATTGACAGGTGGTCATAATGTTTTGGCTCTTGAGTGTATATTATTAAGATTCAATAAACTCATATGATTCTCTTATGATTAATGAGTTATTAATGAGGTTAAAATATTTCATCAGACTATTCAATAAAATAACGTTATTTTTTTTATTGTAGGCGTTCTTAAATTTTACAAGCCAATGACATCAAATAGATAATAATGAAAATCGCTATTTGTTTTTTAACTGCACCAAATTAACTAATGAATAATGATTTAAAGAAGATTTATTAAGAATTTTTTTTAAATATATATTTAGCAGGAGAATGAAAAGACGGTATTGTCTTTTTTTTTTTTTGACACTGTTTATTTTTTGCCAATTGAAGAAAATAAAATCTATTTTAGCCTGAATGTGATTAAAAAAACATGTTTTGAATAAAAACTTATTAGAAATTTGGCAAACAATTTTTTAAACTTTTTAGAACAGAATAGAATAAAAGATTCATTATTTAGAATATTCATTCATTTAATAAGATATTTTTCATGTTTTTCAATTTAAATCGGAATAAAATGAAAAAATTTGATAGTTATGAAATTTTATTTCAAATTATCACATTATTTATTGGCAACAGTTTTGAAAGTTTATGACAAAAACGTGTTAGAAATTAGGCAAACGATTTTTTAAACTTTTTAGAACAAAATAGAATAAAAGATTTATGTAATAATTTTATTCATTTAATAAGATGATTTTTATTTCAACTTTAATCGGATTAAAATGAAAGAATTTTATAGTATCGAAGTTTTATTTCAAATTATTACATCATTAATTAGCAAGATATTTGAAAGTTTATGATTAGAATTTAATTCGTAAGTAATTTATTTTCTATTAACTCACTATTTTCAAAATCAAGAAATATTTTTTAATTATTTTTTATCCTAGAAATATTTTATTAGACTATTTTATAAATAGAGTCTTTTTTGCAAAACGATGTTATTATTGTACTTTTTATTCTTTTCAAATATTCTTATTAGCACTAATACTTTGTTTTCATGAAGTATATAATTTTCATAAAACATAACTTTCTTTAAAAATTTTAATACATTCTGCTGTCTTTTATTTTTATTCATTTATTATTGTTTTTATATATTATAATTATAATCTATTTATTTTTTGATTACGTGATTGTAGGAGATATTATAATATCTATTTAAACTAAATCTATTTTCAAATGTTTTAATTTATTTTAATCTTTTTAACTAACATCAGCAGGTTTGTTTTACCAATGTTATAAAAAAAGAATTTTCTTAAATTTATAGAAAAATAGTGATACTTGTTGCAATGATAATAATCTAAAATCAGATAAGTTAATTTTTTAAGGAATATCGCATTGTTTTGTTATGGGTTGTGCTGTTGGATTTTAACTGGGTGTGGTTTTGTTAAGACTTGAGCCATAGGTTGGAGAACTCACAGCTTTATTTAGACACGCACAAACATCACACACGGGCAATTAGAGATATACAATATTTAATACATTTAAAGACAGATAATTCTAGATTCGTGAGAAGATTCCACTTCTAATCCGAAAACAAGATACTTAGGTACGCGCGGAATATACTACCTCTCCGGGTGAGAGTCTCTAGGCCGATAAATACACAGGGTTTAAATAAAACAGCAGTGTTAAATATATTCCTTTCGTGATGAGAGATTGCAAACTAAACGTTTCTCAGTGGGCGGACAGGTTGCACTGTACTTCCTCTCGGGTGAGAGTCTCGAGGCCTACTGACTATTTCTCCTAAACACCACAGAGGGCGCTCTTGCGGTGCGTAGGAGGAATCCCGGTTACAGCATTTTAATTTTTTTAAATAGTTTGCAGATAAATAAAATTGAATCATTTATATACAGGACTTATAAAGGCAAATTTTTTAAGTTATACTTTAATTTGGACTGACAAAGTAGTGATTTTATATTAAATCCAGTCGCATGACTGATTTTTTCCCTTTCTTTTAATTACACTTTTAAACAGCTCACCCCTGTCGAAATATAGTTTCATTTAGTTTATAAAAGACATTCTTCGTTAATTTATAAATCATTTTCCACATTAATATTTTAAATATAACAACGAGCATTTACCCGGCATTTTTTATGTAGAAAGTTGATAAGGAAAGTTATGTGACAGATTCAGAATTGTTCAAGGTTCCTCATAGGAGACCTAATAAATTGCCAATTTGTAAAATATCAATTAATTAAATAATAAATAGTTTGAAAATAATTTAAATAATAATTAACAGAATAAATTGACATTTTTTACACAACTGTCCAATCCGGTGCCTAAGTGTGCACAAGTGTTAAGTGTTAGCCTAAAACAAGGGTGGTCAACCCAAATGATCTTGCGGGCCACTTTCGAAATGCAACCTTACTCCACGGGCCGCATATAAAATTATATATCCCCACATTAGATTTAGATCCACTACAGCCTTCTTTTTTGAAATGACAAATCGAAACATACTGAGTTATTATTATTGTGTTTACTATTATTCTTAAACATAGATAATATAATAACAATGATATTATACGCATAACTGCACGTGCCTAGGGATGGTCCCTGAGGTCGCTTAAAGTGAAACATAGAACCTGATATATTAGATGTTCCAAAATGCGCGCGCATCATGTGTTCGCAGAATATCATTTAATTGTTCTGCGAACTCATAACTGTCAACTCATAAATGATAATATCCGACATATATTCGCAAGAATATTATTTTAAAATTAAAGTTGATTTTTTCTCATAATTACGACAGTTAATGTTTTAATATATGAATGCTCAAATAATGTATTTTTTTAATACATTCACTCCTTTGTCCATTATAAAATAAATATATTTTGTAAAAGTGTCATAAATTTCACGGGCCGGAAAAATGTTCAAGGCGGGCCGCGGGGTGGCCACACCTGACCTGTAGAGATGAACTGGTTTCATCTTTTGAATAGGCCTGGAAGAACTCCCCGGCTTATTAATCTAACATACTCATGCGTAGAATAGACACGAGAACTTTCGGTTTGGCTTCACTTGCCAGATTACAAACCAAATTTTAAAATCAAACCATCCCCCAAATCACTCCCGGTTCTTTATCTTTAATAAAATTTTATTAATGATAAAATATCCTTATTAGTTTAGGTACGATTAAAATTAAATTCCCGCTATTAAATACAAGAAGTTGTAAATAAAATACTTCGATTCCTCTGTTAATTTGAAAGCACTATTTTCCGAGGCTGTGAATAATAAGCGGCTGATATGTATTAGTCGCGAATTGAATTGAATTGAATTCAATTGAATTTAGTTTGTGTTTTTGCTTGTTATTAGTGTTGTTGTTACATAACCCACTTGGCAATCATCTAAACCAGGTTCAAAAACCCGAGGGCCTCATGACTTATGGTTGAAAGGGAAAACGATGGGCAGCTTCTGTTGGGATGGAGCAGCCGCTGGAAAAAGTCTGATTTGGCTCCGTCACGATCTTACAGGCATAAGAATAGGACCCATGGCTTAAAGCGGATTCCGAACCATTACAAACGTCAATGGCACCGCTGAGACCCGAATCCGAAACCTGTGGCACCAAGTGCTGGACACTCGGGCATTCAAGCCCATTCAGGGTCAATGTTATTAGTACAAAGCATTAACATCTTCATTTAATTCAGGGTTTTCACCATTTTTTTTTTAAATTTCATAATTAAGGGGATATTTAATGCCTGTTTTCTCTTTATTAACGATTTTCTAAATTTTCAATGGTTTGGCAGTTTTCTGAGTTTTCGCCATTGCGGTAAGGGTCAATAACCTAGCCCTCCCATTTTTATTCTGGTTGGTGAATCCTGATTATTGAGATGCTACAGAATATTACTGAGTCTGGTAATAATTAATGGCGAATCAATGATTATTCAGGGCCTAAATGGCCGAGTGGCTAGCGCTCTGGCGCTCGGTACCACACGGGTTCTAGTCCCGGCGGTGCCATGGATGTTTGTAGTGGTTCGGAATCCACTTTAAACCGTAGGTACCGGTCTAATAGGATTGTAGAGCGCTGCGGGGGCATTGTTACTCCGCGTCCGTGGCTTACCATCAAGTTACACGCGCCCCCTGGGTAATGCAAAGTGAGTAACATCGGTGCAGCCCTTTGGGTGTGCAGAAGATCTACCTCCCCGTGGTGCACCTGGTAACACTTTTTTGGGGCCTGAATGGCCGAGTGGCTGGCGCTCGGTATCACAGGTTTCGGGTTCGAGTCCCGGAGGTGCCATGGATGTTTGGAGTGGTTCGGAATCCACTTTAAACCGTAGGTCCCGGTCCTAATAGGATCGTAGAGCGTTGCGGGGGCATTGTTACTGCGCGTCCGTGGCTTATCTTCAAGACACACGCGCCCACTGGGTCATGCAAAGTGAGTAACGTCTGTGCAGCGCTTGACTTAAGGCATCCAAGACCAAGCTGTCTAAGTTTTTGCCAGCTGCATTAGAAAGGAAAAAAAATGATTAATCCCGTATCATTAATTTTGTTTGCGTTGTGTAGTAATCGGTTTTTTTATTTTATATCTGAAAAGTTGTTTAATCGCTATTTTCTACTTATTAACAAATTTCAAATGGTTTAGTTTCAAATGGTTTCCTGAGTTTTTTACATTGCGGTACGATTCTGGGGGCATTAACTTATTTTTCTTCCTGTTGGTGAATCCTGATTCTTGAGATACTACAGGATAATATTGAATCAGTTAATAATTAATGTTAAATCAATGCATTAGTCGCGAATTTAATTTTGTTTATGTTGTTGCCTGTTATTAGTAAAAAATGTAAACATCTTTGTTTGATTCAGATTATTCAACAGTCTTTTGTTAATTTCCAGCTAAGGAGTTCTCTGGCGTTCGGTGCCACAGGTTTCGGATTCGAGTCCCGAACGTGCCATGGATGTTTGTAGTGGTTCGTAATCTACTTGTAAACCGTAGGTTCATCTCTAATATGACTGTAGAGCTTTGGACGTAGGGCTGACAGCCTTAACCCGTAAAAAAGAAAAAAAATCTACTGTCTAGGAATCTGCTAGCAGGCAGACGGCCTTAGCCCATTATGGGGCTCTTGGGCCACTGATGATGATGAAGTTGATCTAAGGAGTTGTTTAATTAGTGTTTTCTCCTAATTAACGTTTTTCTGAATTTCCATTTGTTTGGCAGTTTTCTGAGTTTTCTTCCGGTTATTGAATCCTGAGTCTTCAGATTCTACTGGATAGTACTGAATCTGTTAATAATCAGTAAACGACGATGATTTTTAGGTTGACGGAGCTCCTTGGTATGGGTAACCGCTAACTCCTTCTTTGCATATGAAAGGGAAGTTACTTTAGCTTTAAGCCCATTGCATTAAAAATAAAACAATTAAAATAGAGATAATAATATATCGAGAGGAGAAGGTTTTTTTCTTCTTCTTTTCAATAAAGTATTTAATAATTATTAATTATAATTTAATAATTAAAATAATAAAGTAAAAAGAGGATTTTGAAGAATTACAAACTGAACGTAGTTTGAAAGAGAACTTAAAAATAAAAATACTTTCAGTAGGTTAATCTAATTCAAAAAGGTGTACAAGTTAAAAATAACAAAAACGTTTCAGAGCAGTTTGTTAAGAGAGGATGAACTGGTAATGACGGGGGAAATCTGCGAATCCTACAAGATCAGTTGCAAATAATCAGTAAAGAATCAATGCATTAAAGTATATAATTTGTATTTTGTTTAAATGTTGTGGTTAATTTCTTTTTTAACTCCTTTAGAGTAAGCACTCGATTTTCTTGGCTGAAGCCCAAAATTTGAACTTGACTCCATTTGTCGAATTGTCTCCTCACTGTTTAAGTATTTGTCCGCTGTATTAGAAAAAAATAATATTTTAAATTTTATTTTATATTATTTTTTAATTATAGAACAGAAAAAATAATAACTGCAAATTAATATAAGTGAGAAGAAGCACCACCTACCGGGTCCAATTGTGAATCTACATCATTCAGGGACTCACTGAAACACACACACAAAATTTAATCAAAATCGGCCGAGCCGTTTAGAAGTAATTCAGTGACAAACATATGTACATAAGTATTATATAGTCTCTTTTTCTAATGCAGATGGCAAACACTTAGACAGCTTGGTCTTGGATGCCTTAAGGCAAGCTCTGCACAAACGTTACTCACTTTGCATTACCCAGGGGTCGTGTGTAACTTGAAGATAAGCCACGGACGCGGAGTGACAATGCCCCCGCAACGCTCTACGATCGCATTAGACCGGGACCTACGCTTTAAAGTGGATTCCGAACCACTACAACATCCATGGCACCGCCGGGACTCGAACCCGAAACCTGTGGTACCGAGCGCTAGCCACTCGGCCATTCAGGCCCTAAGTATTATATAGTACATATAAAGATAACAAATTTTCATGATAAACCTTAAGAAAAACCTTAACATTAAATTTAGTCACGTGACTGAATTGTTCTCTCCTTCTGTATTACAATTTCCAGCAGTTTATATCTTTAAAAAATATATTCTCCGTTGAATTTTCTATGCTAAATATATACTTTCTATACTATATATTCTGCATTACTTTCAATGTTGCTTCAATATGTGCTTAAGCACGAGAAATGTGGCCACTCTTTTCTTAGCTGAGTACGATATGATATACCTAATCCAATTATTTGTTGAAAAGATTACGCCACTGTGCTCTTTAAATTTAGTTTTTCCCTTTATCTTAGTGTCTTTCTACTATCGTGGTTGATGATTGTCTTGGAGGGGAAGGAAGGAAGATTTTCCAGGGGACATCCATTAATATTATTAGGGAGTAAGTTCTCCCCAGGGACGAAGGGATCAATAGAATTCTTGTGTTATGAATCCTTAGCCGAACAATCTGAAAGGTTTTTGTCACTCCATTATGTCCTGTTCTTTTTTTAGTTTAACGATGAAGAGGAATAAGCGAAGATGGTAGAATAGATTTATGTAGAACGTTTTTCGACCTAATTATTACAAAGCATAGGAGCAACAACAAGAAACCTCACTCATATGCCTACTGATAAAAACTTATTTGCGATGTTTCAGAATAAATCATTTCATTATGAAACATAATTAAATGATGCAGCAGATTAATTAATATATAATATAGATGAATCATTCTCTTATCCACAGATTGTTTATATTGATACTAGTAACAATGCAAAGATAATATATACAGGATAAAATATAATAATATATACAGAATTATATCAATTCCAGCGTCACCTATCGCGTCCAATTGTGGATAACTATCCAGGGATTCAGCTAAACACACCTAAAAAGTTTCGTCAAAATCAGCACAACCGTTTAGGAGGAGTTCAGTGACAAACACATGTACAGAAGAATTATATCAATTGCATCACCGTATACCGGGGCCGACTGTGAATCTTAACTATCCAGGAAATCTCTCAAACACATACAAAAAATTTTATCAAAATCGGCCGAACTGTTTAGGAAGAATTTAGTGACAAACACACGTACAGAAGAATCATATGTATAAAGATAACAAATTTTCAAGATAAACCTTAAGAAAAGCCTTAACATTAAATTTAGTCAAATGACAGAGTTTTCTCTCCTTTGTATTACAATTTCCAGCAGTTTATTACTTTAAAAATATTTTCTACCTTAAATTTTCTATGCTAAATTTTAAACACTATATTCCCCATTACGTTCAATGTTGCTCCAATATGTTCTTAAGCACAAGAAATGTGGCCACTCTTTTTCTACTCGTAGCTGAGTACGATATGATATACCTAATTCAATTATTTGTTGAAAAGATTACGCTACCGTGCACTTTAAATTTAGTTTTTCCCTTTATCTCAGTGCTATGGTGGTTGATGATTGTCTTGGAGGGGACGAAAAGAAGATTTTCCAGGGGACATCCATTAATGTTATTAGGGAGTAAGTTCTCCCCAGGGACCAAAGGATCAATAGAATCCTGTGTTCTGAATCTTTAGCCGAACAATCTGAAAGGTTCTTGTCACTTAATTGTGTCCTGTTCTTTTTTTTTTAGTTTAAGATGAAGAGGAATAAGCGAAGATGGTAGAGTAGATCCATGTACAACATTTTTTAATATGATTATTATAATGCATAGGAACAACAACAGAAAAATTCACCCATATGCTTACTTATGTTTCAGAATGTATAATTTCATTATGAAACATACTGTAATGAAATGATGTAACGGATTAATTAACATATAATGTAGATGAATCATTCTCTTTATCCATGGATTGTTTATATCAATGTATAAGAATGTAAATATAATATACAGGATGTCGAAATCCTTTACGACAGTAATAATGTTCCCAGCCTGTGTATAAGAGAGTAGAAGTTCAAATCCTGGGTACGAAAGCTACATTGTATCAATTGGAACTTAATATGTAAGAGTCTGACATCAGTAATATGACTTTATGGTGATATCATTATGAAACATAATGCAGTGATGCAACAAATTAATTAATATATAATATAGATGAATCATTCTCTTATCCATAGATTGTTTATATCAATATATAATAATATAAAAATAATATACAGGCCGTCGAAATATTTTACAACAGTAATAAAGTTCCCAACTTGTGTACAAGAGAGTAGAAGTTCGAATATTATAAACGAAGGTCACACTGTATCAATTGGAACTTGGTATGTCACAGTCTGACATCAGTAATATGACTTTTTGGTGGCATCATTATGAAACATAATGAAATGATGCAGTATATTAATTAATATATAATATAGATATATCATTCTATTATCCATAAATGATTTACATCAATATATAGTAATATAATCCGAAATCCATTATGAAAGTATTAACGTTCCTAGCTTTTGTACCAGAGAGTAGAAGTTCGAATCCTGGGAGCGAAGGCCACGCCTTATCAATTGAAACTTAGTATGTAGTCTGACTTCCTAGTGGAAGTTCACCATCCGAAAGACATACGATTGCAAAGATGCAATATTGAGATACGTAAATATTGAGCAATTGTCCATTAAAATGTAGTTGTTTCTTAGCCCACTTGGTAGACATCTAGACCAAGTCCGCGAAACCATATGGACTCATGGTTGAAGTGGAAAAGGGGCAGCTTCTTTTGTGATGGAGCATCCGTAGGTAGAAGTCTGACTTCGCTCGGTGACGCTCTTACAGTCATATGAAACCGGGACGCTACGGACTCGAGAAACACTACTCCCTAAAACGCTTATATTAGACAGGGACCTACGGTTTAAAGTGGATTCCGAACCACTACAAACATCCATGACACTGCCGAAATCAAACCCGAAACCTGTGGTACCGAGAGCTAGAGCACTAACCGTTCGGCCATCAGACTCCTTTATGCTGTGTATTAAAAGAATGGAAAAGAATTTCTCTGGGATAATAATAAATTTTATATTCTAAAACAACAATTCTTACTAAATAGGGCTTTGTGTATTCATCAATCCCAACGCATTTACCGAAATTAAATTTTATTTTGAGATATTATTTTTTTCTCGAATTTCCTTTGTGAACAATAACCAATTGCGCCATGTACATGGACAATTTGGAATGTTAGGGCAATTGATCAATGTTCCAGCAGACGACAATACGATGGTTCCAATAAACAAACGACACGACATTGAAGTTGGTCATTTATCTATTATTATTAAGAGGAAAAAATCAAGTGATTATCTTATTTAACAGATTTTATGAGCACGAGAAATATTAAAGCATGGCCTGAAGGTTTAATATCAAACCCACTTTATCGGATTATGATATCAAGGAATGTATAATATTTTTTTTTCCAATGCAACTGGCAAACAGACATGGACGTCTTGGATACCTTAAGACAAGCGCTGCACAGTCGTTACTCACTTTGCATTACCTAGTAACTTGTAACCTAGTAACGCGTGTAACTTGAAGATAAGCCACGGACGCGGAGTAACAATGCCCCCGCAACGCTCTACGATCCTATTAGGACCGGGACCAACGGTTTAAAGTGGATTCCGAACCACTACACACATCCATGGCACCGCTAGAACTCGAACTCGAAACCTGTGGTACCGAACGCCAGAGCGCTAGCCACTCGGCCATACAGGCCCTGGAATGTATAATATCATTGAATGTATAATATCATTGAATGTATTTCAATGCAGATGTGATGGGTGTTCAAGTTTCAATCTATGAATTAAATGAGGATATACTTATAGAAGAATTTCTTATTGCTGAGCAGTACACATTTCTCTGGAATAATAATAAATATTTGAGAATTCTTCCTGGCGAAATGAATGTTCCTCACAGCCTGTTGTTCAATGGACACATTGAAGATCGTATCCATCTTGAACAATTTCGGAGTTGCTTTAAACTTTTTGTTATTAATATTGTTTTATTTTTTCCTTATTTAATATTTTTTACAATGCGCTAAGTATTACAGTCACTTTAATTCAATTTTTGGTTCTTCTGATTATTCACATACATTTTTTGAAAGATTGGTTATTATAATTGTATAATGAAACGCAGGCGCCATATAATATTATTTTCATATCTTTTGTATATACTTAGTGGGGCGTCGTTGTAAATTTCTTAATTTAAAAGGGAGTTTCAAACAAAAATTTTAAAACCACAGCTCTAGAACAACATTTCTTAATCTTTTTTTGATACCATGTATCCTTTTTGACACCATGTATCCTTTTTGACATTGCAATAAAGGCTTCTGCTTTTCTCTGCAGAACAATGTTTTTCATTGATAAAATGAACAAAAAAAAAATTAATCATTTATGCTTAAAAATAAATTCATTATAATATATCATCTAATACTAATAATTAATAAACTAGAGAATGGCATTTTATATTCCTTAATTTAAATTTAAGAAAATATTTAAATGAGAAAAGAACATTTTAAATGTAAAGTAAAAAAAAAAAATAAGTATTTAATATGTTCTTTTCTGCATGAATATTGACATAATAATTAATTAAAACTAAACAGTTATTTACATAATTACAAATCTGTTTCATAACGACATACAATAGAAAACCATTCATCCTTAAAGTACTGAGGAATTCGGCCTTCGAAAAATATTACTATTCTATCTTTCCTATCGATTCCAAGTGCCGTGGGGCTTTTATCTAACTGCATCGATTATTCCGTTCCAAATTCGAACGACAAACACTAATCCCATATCATCTTCTCCCTTTCCCCTAGAACCATCGTGACGTCATAGCACGTAAGCATCGCAGGTAGAAAATTAACTTCGACTTCCACTTAGGATCCGATGGTATTATCTCTTACACAAGGATTGCTTTTCGCTAGCGTTTTTCCGAGAAAGATAAAGAAAGTGGAGCTCTAGTGCGAAAAATTGAGTTATTCCGAATATAATTTGCTGCTTTGTTCTATTTATCTCTCTCTCTCTTTATGTTTATAATCTTTGTTTCAGAAATGAAAATACATCTAATGTTTTCAAAAATTTGTGAAAATTATAAATTTAAGAATATCGTTTGTTTGTATTCGTTCTTTCTTCAACTCTTAGATAAAAGTTCATAAAGAAATATTGAGTTATTCTGAATATAATTTACTTCTTCGTTCTATTTATTTCTCTCTTTCTGTTTACAATCTTTGTTCTAGAAATGAAAATCTCTAATTTTTTTCAAAATATTGTTTAAATTGTACATATAAGAATATCGTATATTTGTATTCGTTCTTTATTCAACTTTTTTCTAAAGAAAGTTTGTGAGTTTCTCTAATTTGCTGCTTTTATCTATTTGTTTCTCTCCTTCTGTTTATAATCTTTAATTTTAAAAATGAAAACACATCCGATTTTTTCAAAAATTTGTTTACATTGTACTTTTAAGAATATTATTTGTTTGAGTTATTCTGAACATAATTTACTGCTTTGTTCTATTTATCACTCGGTTTCTGTTTATAATCTTTGTTCTGAAAATGAAAATACATCTAATTTTTTATATTCCACAAAAGAACAATATCAAAATTAGTCTTTATGCTAATGACACTGCAATCTTAACGCAAGGCCGAAAAATTTGCACCATCCAGGAAAATTTGCAAAATTATATCATTGATTTAGAAAAATGGCTCATTAACTGGAAGATAAAATTAAATGTAGGCAAGACTGAAGCAGTTCTTTTCACTTGCAAAAAATCCTATAACCCTCCTAATATTATTCAAGTTATAAGTAGTTGTTATTTATTAGTATAAATTATTTGTGGAATTTGTCTAGTTGATTGAATCATTATATTTCTCGTTGTCACATGGCTTGCTAAGATGCTTTTCTTAAGCATGTCGGTTATACAATAATTATATAATATACAATAATTATATCACCTGGTCTAAAGAAAATAAGTACTTAGGAATTATCCTTGATAGTAAACTTAACTACAGATCGCATATCTACAACCTTAGAAATAAATTCAATACTCTACCCTTAAATCAATAGAAATTCAGCTTTACCTCTTAATCTCAAAATTCTAATATATCTCTCTTATCTTCGTCCAGTATTAGCTTATGCAAGCCCAGTTTAGGGTTCTGTCGCACATACAAATTTTGAAATTATTCAAAGGCTTGAGAACAAAACTCTCAGAATGTTAACGAATTCACCCTGGTACTTTCGTATTGACGATATTAGACGAGCTCTCTCGATTCCAAGTTTAAGACAATTTGTTCACAAAATTTCTACTAAATTCTATAATGATATGCGAAACATTAATAACCCTGTATTAATTATCCTACAAAATTACGATTATGATATTTCTTCCCGCAAACATAGCAAAAGACCTCGCACTATTCTAAATATTTTAAATAAATTCCTTACAACTGCCTAGATGAAAAAAGTTCGCTTTTCTCCTAATTTGACCTTTGCTCATTCGGGGTTATTACATGCAACTGATTCCATCAACATCTACATTTTTGAAATTTTTGATATTTTTCATTTTATAATTTTATTAAATAAATAATTCTCTTTTAAAAAAAAAGGGCATTTAATTATCTATTTTGCTTATTAACTCAAAGGGCATGAGACCACCGCTATGTTTCAACATTTTACAAAGAAGGAGCTAGTGGACGCTACGCGGCCAAGGATCTCCGTAATAATCTACAATAACTTAATTGTGCCATAATTTTACATCTAATTTTTTCAAAACCTTGTTTAAATTGTAATTTTAAGAATATCGTATGTTTCTATTCGTTCTTTCTCCAACTTTTATATAAAAGTTCATAAAGAAAGTGTAGTTCTAGTGCGAAAAATTGAGTTATTCCGCATATAATTTACTTCTATTGTTATTGTAGATTATTACGGAGATCTTTGGCAGCGTAGCGGCCATTAGCTCCTTCTTTGTAAAATGTTGAAACATAGCAGTGGTCTCATGCCCTTTGAGTTAATAGGCAAAATAGATAAATAATTTACTTCTTTGTTCTATTTACCTCTCTCTTTATGTTTATAATTTTTGTTCCAGAAATTGAAACACATCTAACATTTTTCAAAAATTTGTTTAATTTGTATTTAGAATAATATCGTATGTTTATATTCGTTCTTTCTACAAATCTTGGAAAAAGGTAATAATTCTATATTTATAATTTTCAATTAATTTAGAGAAATAATTCGGTATTTTTTCTTCGATTGCTAATGGTTTTGTAAAATATTTTTCTAAGTGCGTAAAAGGGTATAAAAAATCTATCTGTCTGAAAGAAAGCCTAAAAAATGTCCAAGAATTTATTATATTTTAAGGATGATAATGTAATATCTTCATAATATAACGATAACCAAACGGGTTCGCTTATTTGTCTGCTCCATCGTTTTTTGTAATTTTAGAATTATGAACTGAAAGAGTCTTTATTAATTTTGGAAGAAAAATTTTCATTTAAAGTTTGTGAAAGAATGGATATTTTTCTACAATTTGTGTAGTTTAAGTTTTTGTATTTAGTTATTCATTTGTTCAATTAAAGTGAAACGTTTTATACTATACTATAATATTCTTGTTTAAACATTCATTCAAACGCTGATTACAATAAATGTTATCGTATTTTATATAGATGGAAATTTTATTTTTGTGAAATTTGAAACTTTTTGAAGTTTGATGGATCGGCTAACCATATTGTATCAGCGGAACATTATTGAAAGCAGGACTAAATAAATTTTAAAAAAATTACTAAAAATTTGAATGCCGTCTTTACATAACTTGTGCATCTTAATATTAGAAGATTGATATTTAATAATTTTAGTAACATGCTTTGTCTGTTTTAATATGTAGTTAAATTGCTGTTTAAAGACTTTTACAAACATCTTTTATTGAATCTTTCTTTGCAAATTGTAATTCGCATAAATTCAAGTTGTAACTTTACTTGCGAATTATAATTCACGTAACTTGTAATTGTAAATAACTTTCTTTGTAATGGTAATTATAACTTTATTTGTAATTTTTATTTTTTTTGTATTTGCAACAAGAATTTTCTTTCTAATTGCAATTATAAACCATTTCTAGCAAAATAGTTTTATATCAATGTACTTCAGACACTTTTAGGTACATAAATTTAGGGAATATCCGTAATTTAGTGGTTATTTTAATTAATTTAGTTGTACAAATCATTCCAACTAAGAACAATCCTAAAATTTTATTGAGTAAAAATTTATCTATTGAGTTTTTCCGAGAAATTTATGAGTGACTTCCAAGAAAAACCTCGGTTATTTTAAACAACACAACATTACAAATGATCATAAGACTGAGTGCAATTTTTGTTTTTTATCACTTTTCGTCCTCTTCACTTATTAATGAAATATATTTACAAAAAAGGATTTTGGAAAAAACATTTTTTTACACAAATTAAAATAGATATTTGAAGACAATTGTTTAACAATTTTTACAATTTATTTATTATTTTTTTACAACAATTTTTACAATACTAAGTTTTTCACAATTTTTACAATACTAAGTTTTTCACAATTTTTACAATACTAAGTTTTCACAATTTTTACAATACTAAGTTTTTCACAATTTTTACAATACTAAGTTTTTCACAATTTTTACAATACTAAGTTTTTCACAATTTTTACAAAGTTTTTCACTAAGTTTTTCACAATTTTTACAATACTAAGTTTTTCACAATTTTTACAATACTAAGTTTTTCACAATTTTTACAATACTAAGTTTTTCACAATTTTTACAATACTAAGTTTTCACAATTTTTACAATACTAAGTTTTTCACAATTTTTACAATACTAAGTTTTTCACAATTTTTACAATACTAAGTTTTCACAATTTTTACAATACTAAGTTTTTCACAATTTTTACAATACTAAGTTTTTCACAATTTTTACAATACTAAGTTTTTCACAATTTTTTACAATACTAAGTTTTTCACAATTTTTACAATACTAAGTTTTTCACAATTTTTACAATACTAAGTTTTTCACAATTTTTACAATACTAAGTTTTTCACAATTTTTACAATACTAAGTTTTTCACAATTTTTACAATACTAAGTTTTTCACAATTTTTACAATACTAAGTTTTTCACAATTTTTACAATACTAAGTTTTTCACAATTTTTTACAATACTAAGTTTTTCACAATTTTTACAATACTAAAGTTTTTCACAATTTTTACAATACTAAGTTTTTCACAATTTTTACAATACTAAGTTTTTCACAATTTTTACAATACTAAGTTTTTCACAATTTTTACAATACTAAGTTTTCACAATTTTTTAAAAATTTAAATTAATAATTTTTAGCAATTATCAATTTTTTTTTCAGAATTTAATTCCGAAGAAAAGTTTTTTACACAGATTAAAACAGATATTTGAAGACAATTTCTTAACAATTTTTGCAATTTATTTATTATTTTTTACAACAATTCTTACAATTTATTTATTATTCCTTTACAGCAATTTGTACAATTTATTTATTATTTCTTTACAACTATTTTCAACGATTTTTACAAGTTTTTAACAATTTAAATTAATAATTTTTAACAGTAACCAATTTTTCTAAAAATTAAATAACGAAGGTTAAATAACGAATCGTAAAGAGGACTGCCTTTTGCTGTTAAAATAATAAATGTATGATACTTATTATTAATAATTTTAATATGGCTTTTTCAATTAGCAAGGCTTATAGAATAATGTAAAAATAACCGATTATACCTTCATTATAATCACAACGCAACGACACTGTTTTTCACCAAATAATCAACACTAAAACACATTCATACATTCAATATCATTTTTTACCACCTTCTACAAATGTTCTACGACTCGAAATCTGTGTTATCAGTGTGCGTGAAAAAATTTAGGAGATTCAAAACGCAGAAAGAAGGATGGTGACAGATCTGCCCGCGTTCGTCTACCTCACCCAACGGGCAGATCATTTTACGAACAGCAGATAGCTGTCCCGCCCATTATCCATCCCAGCTCCCATGTCCCTAATGGAGATGCTTTGGATGTCTATTCATGAGACCCCCTATCTCTGCATCGGATCCCCTTTCGCGGCGGCTTTTCCGCATTTAGGAATCTCCTCTGACAGCCACCGGTGACTAGAAACACGAAAAAATACATTCCCCCTCCCCTTTTTCCGCCTTCTTTTTCAGCAGTGCTTATCTTTTGGGGTCCACGACTTACTGGTGACGTTTATGGGTTGCTGTAAGAAATGTATTCATATTCGGTTTCGGAAATTTTTATGGGCGAATCTTTGGGTATTTTAGTCATTGAGATTTGATGGAGTGCTTTTATGAAGGAAAAGAAATAGCCGATTTTAAGTTTTGCTAAAAATTTGCTTTTATAATATTTTCATTTTTATAAGGAATAAGAGTTGTTTAAAAAGTTAAATTTAAATAAAGTACCAACTCCTTTTTTAGCGTGATCTGCCTTTTTTAATTGATAATATATTCGTAGATCTGTTAAGTGTGTCACTGTACGGCCGTTTTTTTATGCACACGAAGGTTAATTAGACAAGGACCTACACTACTAGTGTAAGTCTTTGACTAATTAACAAACATCACCACATCATTGTGTTAATAACTCCAATTGTTAGCACAGTGATGTGTTCTTATACCGCACCACATCACTGTGCCTAGAGCTAAGTTACCATTGTACAATTTGGGATTGATGTGGTTGAGAAGTCTGACTGGGCTCTGCGACGCTGTATGAGACAGGAACCTACTGCTTAAATAGGTTTCTGAAGCGCCAAACACTCGGCCATACAGCCCCATTTCGCAATTTAACATTATGAATCGTAAATGGGATTGCCTTTTGTAATTAAAATATGAAATGTATGATAAAAACATGTACTAATTTTTAATGCGGCTTTTTAAACTAGCAAAGGTTATATATCTATGTAAAAATAACCGATTATAATCTGCCTTCATTGTAATCCTAATTGAATTTATGGAATCAGTTTTTCGCCAAATAATCAAACAGTAAAATATATTCGTGATAATTCGTTACAATTATAATGAAGGCAAATTATAAATCTACCTTCATTATAATCATAACGCAATTTCATTATTTTCATCAAGTAATCAGCAGTAAAATTCATTCATTAAAAACACCAATTACAATCTACATTCATTATAATCATAAGACAATTTATGGACAGATTTTCACCAAATAATCAACAGTAAAATACATTCATTGAAGTTAACTCTCATTTTTAAATGTACAACAAATCTATAACTCTATTTACAAATTTTCTACAACTCCAAATATCACCATCTGTGTTATCAGTGTGCGTTAAAAAATTTCGTAGATTCAAAACAAAGAGAGGGAGATGGTGACAGATCTGCCCGCGTTCGTCTACCTCACCCAACCGGCGGATCATTTTACGAACAGCAGATAGCTGTCCCGCCCATCACCCATCCCAGCTCTCATGTCCCTAATGGAGATGCTTTGGGTGTCTATTCATGAGGCCCCATATCTCTGCGTCGGATCCCCTTTCGCGGCGGCTTTTCCGCATTACGGAATTTCTCCTGACAGCCAGCGGTGACTGGAAACACGGAAAAATACATCCCCCCCCCTTTCCGCTTTCTTTTTTAGGGATGCTTATCTTTTGGGGTCCACGACTTATTGGTGACGTTCATGGGTTGGTGTAAGAAATGCATTCATATTCGGTTTCGGAAATTTTTATGGCCGAATCTTTGGGTATTTTAGAGTCATTGAGTTGTGATGGAGTGTTTTTATGAAGGAAGGGGGAAATAGCCGAGTGTAAGATTCACTAAAAATTGATTTTATAATATTTTCATTTTTATAAGGACTTAAGAGTTGTTAAAAAAGTTAAATATTTAAATAAAGTAGCAAGCCATTTTATTTTGCGTGGTCTGCTTTCTTTAATAGATAATGTATTCGTCTCTCTACTGTCATTTTTTATGCACACGAAGGTTAATTAGACAAGGATCTACACTACTACTACTACTACATCACACCACAACACTGTGCCTAGAGCTGAGTTGTCCCTCTACAGCTTGGGTTTGATGTGGGTGAGAAGTATGACTGGGCTCTACAATCATATAAGACCGGGACAACGGCTTGAAGTGGATTCCGAACTACTACATACATCCATGGCCTCTCCGAGATTCGAAGCCGAAACCTGTGGTACCGTGCGCCAGAGCGCTAGACATTCGGCCGTCAGGTCCCTTTAATTCGAAAGAACATTTTTTTACACAAATTAAAATATTTATTCGAAGATAGTTTTTTAACAGCTTGATTTAAAAAATTTCTATGGTTTAAATGATGGATCGTAACGGAGATTCCCTTTTATAACTAAAATGCTATATGCATGATAAAAACATGTACTAATTTTTACTGTGGCTTTTTAAATTAAAAACACTATAGATCTATATAAAAATAACCGATTATAATCTGCCTGCATTATAATCAAAACATAATTCATGGAAACTGTTTTTCACCAAATAATCAGCAATAAAATACTCTCATAGCTCTCATATTTTAACCACCGTCTACACATTTTGTACGACTCGGAATATCTTATCAGCGTGCGTGAAGAAATGTCGGAGATTCAAAACGAAGCGAGAGAGATGGTGACAGATCTGCCCGCTACCTCACCCAACAGGCGGATCATTTTACGAACAGCAGATAGCTGTCCCGCCCATTACCCATCCCAGCTCCCATGTCCCTAATGGAGATGCTTTGGGACGTCTATTCATGAGGCCCCCTATCTCTGCGTCGGATCCCCTTTCGCGGCGGCTTTTCCGCATTACGGAATTTCTCCTGACAGCCAGCGGTGACTGGAAACACGGAAAATACATTCCCCCCCTCCCCTTTTTCCGCTTTCTTTTTCAGGAGTGCTTATCTTTTGGGGTCCACGACTTATGACGTTTATGGGTTGGTGTAAGAAATGCATTCATATTCGGTTTCGGAAATTTTTATGGCCGAATCTTTGGGTATTTTAAAGTCATTGAGTTTTGATGGAGCGCTTTTATGAAGGAAGGGGAAATAGCCGAGTGTAAGTTTCACTAAAAATTGCTTTTATGATATATTCATGTTTATAAGGAATAAGAGTTGATTAAAAAATTTTTGTATTTAAATAAAGTAGCAAGGCATTTTTTGGGGGGCGTAATCTGCTTTCTTTAATTGATAATGTATTCTTAGATTTGTTAAGTTCGTCTTTCTGCGGTCATTTATTTATGCACACAAAGGTTAATTAGACAGGGACCAATACTACTACTACACCACAACTGTTCTATTATTACTACTAACACACCACATCACGTGCCTAGAGATGAGTTGCCCGTATACAGTTTGGGCTGAGGAATGTGAAAAGTCTGACAGATATACCGGGAAGTAGGATACCTTGACTTACGATTTAAAGTTGATTCCAAGCCACTAGAAACATCTATGACACCGCAGGGACTCGAACTCGAAACCTGTGGTATGGAGCGCCAGACATTTGGCTATTCAGGCTCTAACATAACATTAAAAATTATCATAAGGAAAAATACTACTTTTGTTTTACTTAACGTTTTCGTCCACTTCACTTATTAATGAAATATATTGATTTAAAAAAGGACTTTTTCCGACATTTAATTCCGAAGAACATTTTTTACACAAGTTAAAATAGATATTTGAAGACAATTTTCCACGTGTTAAATGATGGCTTACTAATTTTTAATGTGGCGTTTTAAATTAGTACGGCTATAGATCTATGTAAAAATAACCGATTATAATCTGCTTTCAATATAATCGTAACACAATTAATGGATTTATTTTTTCACCAAATAATCTACAGTAAAATGCATTCATACATTTGGTATCATTTTTAACCACCATCTACAAATGTTCCACGACTCAAAATACTTATCAGTGTGGGTGAAAAAATTTCGGGGATTCAAAACGAAGCGAGAGAGATGGTGACAGATCTGCCCGCGTTCATCCACCTCATCCAACAGGCAGATCATTTTACGAACAGCAGATAGCTGTCCCGCCCATTACCCATCCCAGCTCCCATGTCCCTAATGGATATGCTTTGTATGTCTGTTCATGAGGCTCCCTATCTCTGCATCGGATCCCCTTTCGCGGCGGCTTTTCCGCATTACGGAATTTCTTCTGACAGCCAGCACTGACTGAAAACACGGAAAATTACACCCCCCTCCGTTTCCGCTTTCTTTTTTCAGCAGTGCTTATCTTTCGGGCTTTTTCACCGACTCACTAGTGTCGTTTATGGGTTGGTGTAAGAAATGCATTCATATTCGATTTCGGAAATTTTTACGGCCGAATCTTTGGGTACTTTGGAGTCATTGAGTTTTGATGGAGTGTTTTTATTGAAGGAAAGGGAAATAGCCGAGTGTAAGTTTCACAAAATTTTCTTTATACGTACTTTATAATATTTTCATTTTTGTAAGGAATAAGAGTTGTTAAAAAAGCTAAATAATGTAGCACGCCATTTTTTTTGCATGATCTGTTTTCTTTAATTCATAATGTATTCGTAGATCTGTTAAGTTTGCCTCTCTGCGGCTATTTTGTTATGTACTCGAAGGTTAATTAGACAATGACCTGCACTACAACTACACCACACCACAACACTGTGCCTAGAGCTGAGTTGCCCTTATACAGTTTGGGAATGATGGGGTGAGAAATTTGACTGATCTCTGTGACACTCTGTAGTCATATAAGGCTGGTACCTACGGGAGAGAACGTAAAGAGGAATCTGAACCACTAAAAAATCCATAGCACCGTCGAACACTAAACCTGTTGCACTGAGCACAGACACTTGGCCATTCAGGCCCTATCATAACATTAAAAATGATCTTAGGCAAAATACTGTTTTTGTTTTACATCACGTTTTCATCACTTCACTTAGTAATGAAATATATTTATAAAAAAAGGACTTTTTATCAATATTTAATTTCAAAGAACATAATTTTACACAAGTAAAATAGATATTTGAAGACAATTTTCTACTTATTAAATGATGGATCGTAAAAGGTATGGTCTTTTGCAATTAAAATAATAAATGTATGATAAAAACATACACTAATTTTTAATGGGGCTTTAAAAATTAAATTTTTAAATTTAATTTTTAATGGGGCTAGCACGGTTCTAGATCTATATAAAACTAACCTATTGTAATCTACCTTCCTTATAATCAATTCAATAAGCAATTTATGGACTATATTTTTCACCATATAATCAACAGTAAAGTACATTCATTAAAAATAACCGATTATAATCTACATTCATAATAATCATAACGCAATTCATGGAATCTGTGTTTCCCTAAATAATCAACAGTAAAATACATTTTCTTATTTCTAACCACCGTCTACAAATGTTCTACGACGCGAAATATCTTATCATTGTGCGTGAAAAAATGTCGGAGAGATACAAAACGGAGCGAGAGAGATGGTGGCAGATCTGCCCGCGTTCGTCCACCTCACCCAACAGGCGGATCATTTTACGAACAGCAGATAGCTGTCCCGCCCACTACCCATTCCAGCTCCCATTTCCCTAATGGAGATGCTTTGGACGTCTATTCATGAGGCCCCCTATCTCTGCATCGGATCCCCTTTCGCGGCGGCTTTTCCGCATTACCCGAATCTCTTCTGACAGCCAGTGGTGACTGGAAACACGGAAAAATACATCCCCTCCGTTTCCGCTTTCTTTTTTTAGGAGTGCTTATCTTTTGGGGTCCACTATTTATTGGTGACGTTCATGGGTTGGTGTAAGAAATGCATTCATATTCTGTTTCGGAAATTTTTATGGGCGAAACTTTGGGTATTTTAGAGTCATTGTGTTTTCATGGAGTGTTTTTATGAAGGAAAGGGAAATAGCCAAGTGTAGGTTTCACTAAAAAAGGTTCATACATACTTTATAATATTTTCATATTTTATAAGGAATAAGAGTTGTTTAAAAAGTTAAATATATAAATATAGTGGCAAGCCTCTTGTTTTTTCGCCTTGATCTGATTTTCATGTCGTGATACCAAAGATGTAATGTGAATTCATGATACTAAATGATGTCACACTTATAAAGATGTAATTCGTGATTCCGAATTTGTCACATGTAATTAAGATGCGATGACCGTTGATAAGTGATTCATGAGAACGAGTTATGGGTCGATTATTCTCTTCTATATCTTTTTTTCACATCTATTACAATAGACCGATTACTCTGTCATAAACGTACACCGAAAAACGCATTTGGTGTTCGACTTGGATATATTTCTCAGCTATATATCCCTTTTCCAATTGATTTCCAATGACCAGCAAAGACATTACCGTGAAGGTCGCGGACAGCAACGGGATACTAAATTGATTTTCAAGCGCCACACAAATTTGTAACTGGGATTTTTGCAATGGAATGCCTTTCATTCGACAGCAGGATTCTTTTTGTTGCCACACATAGCATCCATATACATGGCAGTACACTCCTTTACACATTTTCTTCACAGCATACCGGCTTTACATTTCAACCTGATAAGCCCGGCCATATTAGAAATCAATTTTAATATATGATACTGTGCTTGTCTCTGGCCATCTGAATCGCCGGATCTCTTTCTAATAAGGCACATTAGATGTCTGATGAGAAGATACTTCTGGCCAATCTAATAATAAGGATTTCATTGCTCTAATTTTAGAAATGAAAAGCATGATTAAAATCACTGCTGCGGACATATGTAAACTTTAATAATCAATGCCAAGTGAGAAATCTATTTTCCTAAGGGCCAGAGGTAGGTTAACGTCTTTATTTTTGGTCGTCTTCGTCTTTATTTAACGAAGGATTCGTGTTTGTACCTGTATCTTCTGTAATTGTAATTTAAAGTAGGTTGTTAATTCATTTAAAAATATTATATTGCCATAAAAATATCAAAATTTCTTAGAACTTAAAAAAATAATAAATGTTTTTAATAAAAATACACTGTCTTTACGGTATTAAACATTTTATTTATATACTCAAAAATTTTTTATTTATTTCATTTCTGCTAATTTTATTTATTCAAGTTATGTTGTTTTCCAAAAACACAATTAACTTTTTATTGAAAAGATAGTGAGATGTAGATTATTTAATCATGTATTACTCATTTAATAAATTTATTCATATAAATAATTTCAGGAGTATCAAAAAAAAAAAAAAAAAAAAAAAAAAAAAAAAAAAAACACATTTAAAATTGAAATATATTTACATATATATAAAAATTATATATTTAAATTAAAATATATTAAAACATATTTACATTTTTTAAGACAGTTTATTTTCATCAAAAAAAAATTAATAAACATATTTAATAGAAGCACAATTTCTTTATCGTTTTAAACTTTTTATTTAATTGAAATTTTTTTTTATTTATTTGAATTCTACTAATTTTATTTATCCAAGTTATGTTGTTTTCGGAAACCATAATTAACTTTTTATTGAAAAGTTAGCGAGATGCATATTATTTAAGCATTTAATAAATATTCATATAAATAATTTATATATTTTATATATATTTTTATAAAGTTTATATATTCTTTTAATATTATTTTATAAAATAAAAAATAAAGTATGTAAAATGTATATGTATATATGTATATATATGTATATGTATGTATATGTATATGTATGTATATGTATGTATATATATGTATATGTATGTATATGTATGTATAGCCTTGTTCATTGAGCCTCCATACATGTATATATATGTATATATATGTATATGTATATGTATGTATATATATGTATATATATATGTATGTATATATATTTTATGTATTACAGCCTTGTACAGGCTTATTTATTTGATTTTTGCTAATTTTATCTATCGAAAATATGTTGTTTACCAAAAACACAATTAACTTTTTATTGAAAACTTAGCGAGATGTAGATTATTTAAAAATTTATTACATATTTAATAAATATTCATATAAATAATTTAGCAGGAGTATATTTTTTAGGAAAGCTTATTTTAATCAAAACACGAAAGAAGGTTACTCAGTACAATAAAAAAAGAATGCAGATTTTTTTTTCTCTTTATAAAAAAAGTATTTTATTTTATTCTTCATCAAAACCAGTTTAAAATTTTCTTAATCTTAAAAAACAAAATGTATTTATTTATAAATTACTTACTAAGTGGTCAGTTAGCTGAATCTACAGTAAAAGTAAATCAAGTTTTATTTTACTTGTAAATAGGGAATGAGTGCCCATACGAATTCTAATCATCATCTTTATTTAGCGTAATGTGCCTTCTCTTTACCGACGCAGTTTGAAGTCTTTATAAAAATGCAAAAGAGAGCGTAATTTATACGGTCCGACTTAAATCTAGACACTCATTTGGATTAGAAAATCTAATTTAGTCTGTCATTTAAAAAGACCTCAAAGACTCCCATCTGGATAAAAATTCAATTTGATTCATTTTGGGTTTTTTTTTTACCTTTCTCCTTGTTACTTTCTTTTATTTGATGCAATTTCGTTCACCAGAAAGAACAACACTGAGAGAACAGAGCAGAAAAAGTTGATTTCGTTGTAAAAAGAAAAGAACAAGCTTCTACTCTAGTTCTCTATGATGAACTATATTTTGTACAAAAGATTTTAGTTGTTCTTAAGGAAAGAGCTTTTAACTTAGTAGCAATTCTTTTTAAGTTGGTCATTTCTTAATACTTGGTTGTTTTTGAATATTATATCATTATGCCTCCATGGCCTGGTGAATATCTGATGGGTATTTCTGATTGGAGGAGTTTCTATCTATTCTTCTCAAATTCTTGAGTGCTTATTCTCTCTCTCACTCTGTATATATATATATATATATATATATATATACCTTCTTCTGTACTAGCAGGGTCTGTATGAAAGTGTGGCTGGCGCTCGGTGCTACGGGTTTCGGCTTCGAGTCCCGGCGGTGCCAGAGATGTTTGCAGTGGTTTGGAATCCACTTTACACTGTAGGTCCCGGTCTATTTAGCCTGAAGTGTGCACAAGATGACCTTAGAGCGACAAACCAAAGCAAACCAATCTTTACTGGCATTACAGCCTAGTTCAGGCTTGAGCCTGCGACACAACAGCTCTACAATATATATATATATATATATATATAGATAATATATATATATATATATATATATATATATAGTAATTATATATATATATATATATATATTTATTGATAATTATAGTTTATTACTTTTTACTGGTATGACAGCTTTGTACAGGCTTATTTATTTCATTTTTGCTGATTTTATCTATCCAAACTATGTTGTTTCCCGAAAACATAATTAGCTTGTTATTTAAAACATAGCGAGATGTAGATAATTTAAGCATTTATTACTCATTTAATAAATATTCATATTCTCAGTAAAATTCTCAGTAATAATTCTCATTCATTCTATACATATTCTCAGTAATAATTCTCAGTTACTCAGTAAAATAAAAAAAAATGAATTCCGATTTTTTCTCTTTTATAAAAAAAGTATTTTATTTTATTGTACTTAAAAACCAGTTAAAAATTTTCTAAATCTTAAAAAAAAAAAAGTATTTATTTATAAGTTACCTTACTAAGTGGCTAATTATTGTATTCGTAGATTATTTAAGCATTTATTACTCATGTAATAAATATTAATATTAATAATTTATCAGGAGTATATTTTTTAAAAGAGTTTATTTTCATCAAAACAAATAAAAGAAAGTTACTCAGTGTAATAAAATTAAAAAAATGAATTCAGATTTTTTTTTCTCTTCATAAAAAAAAGTATTTTATTTTATTTTTCATAGAAACCAGTTAAGAATTTATCAGGAGTATATTTTTTTTAAGAAAGATTATTTTCATCAAAACAAAAGAGAAAGTTACTCAGTAAAATAAAAAAAAAATGAATTCAAATATTTTCTCTATATAAAAAAAGAATTTTACTTTATTGTACATAAAAACCAGTTGAAATTTTTTTTTAATCTTAAGAAATAAAATGTACCTATTTATAAGTTACCTTACTAAGTGGTCAGTTAGTTGAATCTTCTGTAAAAGTAAATCAAGTTTTGTTTTATTTGTAAATACGAAATGAGTGCCCATACGAGTTCTAATCATCGTCTTTATTTAGCGTAATGCGCCTTCTCTTTACCAACGCAGTTTGAAGTTTTTATAAGAATGCAAAAGAGAGCATAATTTATACGGTCCGACTTAAATCTAGACACTCATTTGGATTAGAAAATCTAATTTAGTCTGTCATTTAAAAAGACCTCAGAGACTCCCATCTGGATAAAAATTCAATTTGATTCCTTTTGGCGTCTTTTTTTTCTTTTTCTTTGTTACTTTCTTCGGCTTGATGCAATTTCTTTTACCAGAAAGAACAACACTGCGTGAACAGAGGAGAAAAAGTTGGATTTCGTTGTTAAAAGAAAAGGACAAGCTTCTACTCTAGAGCGATGAACTATATTTTGTACAAAAGATTTCACTTGTCTTTAAAGAAGGAGCTTTTAACTTAGTAGCAATTCTTTTTGAGTTGGAGTTTTTTTAATACTTGGTTGTGTTTGAATATTATATCATTATGCTTCCTTTAAGCCTGATGAATATCTGATGGGGCTTTCTGAATGGAGACGTTTCTATCTATTCTGCTCAAATTCTGGAGACTCTGAGTGCTCTCTGTATGTATATATATATATATAATCTTCTTCTTCTTCTTTGTTGGCATTAAAGTCTTGTACAGGCTTGAGCCTCCAAAACAACAGCTTTCAATATATATATATATATATACACATATATATATATGATTATAGATGTTATATATATATCTTCTTTTTTACAGCCTTGTACAGGCTTATTTATTTGATTTCTGCTAATTTTATCTATCCAAGTTATGTTATTTTCCGAAAACGTAATTAACTTTTTATTGAAAAAGTTAGCGAGATGTAGATAATTTAAGTATTTATTACTCTTTTAATAAATATTCATAGAAATAATTCATCAGGAATGTATTTTTTAAAAGAGTTTATTTTCATCAAAACAAATAAAAGAAAGTTATTTAGTAAAATAAAAAATAAAAAATCAGATTCTTTTTCTGTATAAAAAAAGTATTTTATTTTATTCTTCTCAAAAACCAGTTGAAAATTTTCTTAATCTTAAAAAAAACAGAATGTACTTATTTATAAGTTACCTTACTAAGTGGGCAGTTAGTTGAATCTTCTGTAAAAGTAAATCAAGTTTTGTTTTATTTGTAAATACGAAATGAGTGCTCGTACGACTTCTAATCATCGTCTTTATTGAGCGTAATGTACCTTTTCTTTACCGACACAGTTTGAAGTCTTTCAAAGAATGCAAAAGAGAGCGTAATTTATACCGTCCGACTTAAATCTAGACACTCATTTGGATTAGAAAATCTAATTTAGTCTGTCATTTAAAAAGACCTCGGAGACTCCCATCTGGATAAAAATTCAATTTCATTCATTTTGGGTTTTTTTTTTTTTTCTTTGTTATTTTCTTCGGCTTGATGCAATTTCGTCCAACAGAAAGAACAACACTGAGAGAACAGAGGAGAAAAAGTTTTTCGTTGTTAAAAGGAAAGAAAAAGCTTCTACTCCAGTTCTCTACGATGAACTATATTTCGTACAAAAGACTTTACTTGTTTTTAAGGAAAGTTATTTTAACTTAGTAACAATTCTTTTTAAGATGGTCGTTTTTCATTTATAATTTTGAGAAATTATATCATTACTACTGTGCCCAAAAAGTAAGACCAATTATTTTTTTTCTTTCAAAGAGTCTTTACTTGTTCTTCCAAATTTATATCATCGTCTTCAAAGAAATCCCCTTCGGACACAATGCACTTATGCCAACTTTTTTTCCAATCCTCAATGCATGCTAAAAAGTCATCGGCAGGGATGGCTTTCAAAGCTCGCAGCGATTCACGTTGAATCTCTTCAATCGACTCAAAACGATGTCCCCGGAGTGGTCTTTTGAGTTTAGGGAACAGCCAGAAGTCTCACAGTGGTTGTGGAACGATATGGGTTTCATTTTTGGCGAAGAAATCACGAAGAATCAATGCAATGTCGGCTGGTCGATGTGCTAAATAGAAGATATGAGTTTAAGGCCATCTGGGGCCAAGGTACTCCGAAAAGCAGTAAAGACTGACTAAAGTAATTATGTTAAAAAAAGGTTCTGATCGAGTTTACGAGACTGCAAGCTTTTATATGGGTGCTTACTAAACAATTTGAGACTTTAAATTGATTTGCAATAAAAATTATGGACAATTGATGTTGCGTGTTGGCAATTATTGTTAAATACAAAATCATTTACGCAATATGTCTTATCAGAGCGATCAGTTCGTTAAAATCCTTAAGCAGCAAAGTCAATGTTTCCTTTCTATATATTAGACTGAATTCCCAGAATCAAATAATGTCATTACTTCATCTCCAGTTTGTTATCTATACGTGACATATATACACTCAAGAGCCAAAACATTATGACCACCTGTCAATAACGAGTTGGCCCACCTTTGGCGCGCAACACAGCTTCAACCCACCTTGGCATGGATTAATACCACCACTTAATACCAGTTAAATACCACTTCCACCTGATCACGTGCCTTCCACGTCATCCAAGTGAGTTCATTGCAAACTGTAAGGGTGGTCATAATGTTTTGGCTCTTGAGTGTATATATATATATATATATATATATATATAAATGTATATAAATGGAATACAAGGCTTACCAATGTTCGGAAAAATATTCTTTAATAACTTAACTTTCAAAACTATAAAATATATATATTTTTAATTCGATCACTCAATATTGTGTATCCATCCAATTTATTATTACTGTTATTATTACTTTTATTATTACGGTTATTATTATTTGTTATTATTGCTTGTTATTATTTTCATTTAAAAATGATTAATAAAACATTAAACATAACCTTTTTGTATACATTAGCTTCCTAATTGCAATTATGTAAGGATTATTGAAACTAAAATTATCTGATTGTCTAAAAAATTCTCGAAAAAAAAAAAAAAAAAACCTCGTTTAAGATCATAACTGTGTTTAGATATATATTTCAATCCCTCACTTTGAGTGCCCAAAATACCTAAAAAAGGGAATTATATAAAGAAAGATAAAAGAAAAAACGAGATTTTATTTCTCTAAAATTGCAAAATATGAAAACGTAACATAAAGAAGCCATTTGGTCAAGTGCCAAAAACGTCTTGGATTTTATTTTTATTTCCTGGAGAGAGAAAAAAAAACCGGAGAGCATTAAAAAATAATTTGCAGATTTAGAAAGCCATTATGTAACTCTGAGAAAGGGAAAGAAGCAAGCATTTTCAGTTGATTAAATCCTGGAAATTGTTACTCTCCTTTCAAATTTTAGAAAATTTAATCCAAAGTTGTACTCATGGTATTTTCTGCACCGTCCATTTTGATCTAAAAATGTAATATTTTGATACATTTCCCCAAATGTACTAATTTAATATCAGTTACTTAAATTCTAATGAAAATAGTTTTTTATTGTTATAGATATTAGAGAGTTTTTGCATACCGTATTTTGGACGTCCGTTATTTTTTTCTCCCTAGCGCGCATGCTCATAGGAAACATTATTACAGATACGCATGCGCAATTTCCTGTGAGCATGCGCGCTAGGGAGAAAAAGCTAACGGACGTCCAAAATACGGTATGCAAAAACTCTCTATTATTTCGCATATCAGGATTTTTGTTAGAAAAATTGAAAAACTCTCCCAAAGACAGTTGTGTCAATTAAATTACAAAACTGTGTATCGAAGACATATCATTCGGTGAATTCAATTTCTCAGGAGAATCCATATTTTAAGGTTTTAACGTATTTTTATATAAGTAATATGAAAAATTGCAGTCCGTTTTATAACTTTACTCGATCTATTCTAGATTTGGTTTGGTTTGTCGCTCTACAGTCATTTTGTGCATACTTTTTGCTAACTAGACTGGGACCAACAATTTAACGCAATCGATTCTAGAACTTTAATTCGAATTAAGAATCGAAGAAGAAGAATTTCATATTTTAGGATTTTAACATGCTCTTATGAGTGTGGTTCCAGTATGGAAAATTACAGCCCTTTCTAGAACTCTATACGAATCAGTACGTTCAGGAACATTATCTGAATCGATTCTAGAACTTCGTCCGAGTCAGTTGAGGATTTAAGATTTTATCATGGTTTTAAACTTGTTATTAAGAACACTGCTTTTTGAAACTTTTGTAAATTCTTAGTTTGATGTTTATTAAACCTCTTCTATATCTGTTATTTGTTTTATTTATTTATTTATTTTTTTTTTTTTTTTTGTAAATCCACGTGCTCTTTAAAATTTTACAGTGGTTTGATGTTTTTATCATTTTTTTTAAATTGTTTGTTTTTTACTTTTTTAAGCATCATGTTATACTTCATGGTTCCTCATTCTAGAACTTTAACCGATTTGATTCTAGAACTTCATCACAGTTCATTCTATAATTTTACCCGATTTGATTCTATAACTTTATCCGATTTGATTCTAGAACTTCACCAGAGTTTCTTCTAGAACTTCACCAGAGTTCCTTCTAGAACTTCACCAGAGTTCCTTCTAGAACTTCACCAGAGTTCCTTCTAGAACTTTCTCCGATTTTATTCTAGAACTTTCTATAATTTGATTCCAGAACTTCATCATTCTAGAACTTTAACCGATTTGATTCTAGAACTTCATCACAGTTCATTCTATAATTTTACCCGATTTGATTCTATAACTTTATCCGATTTGATTCTATAACTTCACCAGAGTTCCTTCTAGAACTTTCTCCGATTTTATTCTAGAACTTTCTATAATTTGATTCCAGAACTTCATCATTCTAGAACTTTAACCGATTTGATTCTAGAACTTCATCACAGTTCATTCTATAATTTTATCCGATTTGATTCTATAACTTTATCCGATTTGATTTTTCACCAGAGTTCCTTCTAGAACTTTTTTATTCTAGAACTTTCTATAATTTGATTCCAGAACTTCATCATTCTAGAACTTTATTCGATTTGATTCTAGAACTTCATTTGATTCAAATGGAAATTTGATCTTTTAATATGATTAATGTAATGAAAGATTACAGTCCGTTCTAGAACTTTTTCCAAGTCAGTACTTTTTACTTTTATCCGAATCGATTCTAAACTTTTTTTCAAGTCGATTGGGAATTTTACCTTGTAAGATTTCAATATATGTGCAGTTTCACTATGGATAAAAGTCCATTTGTTGAATCAAAGGATATGACTGTAAAAAACTTATACATAAATATATCATCCAACTAGTAAATAACTACAAACAATAACTGTACAAAAATAAAATCCTTCATATATCCATCTTCAATCTTCACATATACTCTAACTGTTGTTTAGAAATCTAGTCACATTTCCATTGATATCACATTGACTCTTTATTTCCTTCGGGAAATTTTATATAAACGCTAGGACACACAAGAATTTATTAAATTTTATTCCGTGAATACAAGCTGGATGGTGGTTTCAAATAAAATCTTTGGTATTATTTTTTAAACTGTCAAAAAGTCTAATTTAATAGCTATGTACACTCAAGAGCCAAAACATTATGACCACCCCTATATTTTGCAATGAACTCGCCTGGATGGCGTGGAAGGCACATGATCAAGTGGAAGTGGTATTTAACTGCTGCTGGAGAGTCTGAAGAATCATTCTTTTACTTACTTCTGTGTGTGATGGGAAAAGGCTGCGGATCTTTGCTGACCAAGCGTCAACGCCAACTGCGCCTGCGCTGGGCCAGGGAACATCGTGACTGGTCCATGGATCAGTGGGAGAGAGTTACCTAGTCAGACGAGTCATGGTTTGTCATTCATGCACCCTTACATGGCCTCTGTTTTTCCAGTTGGAAATGGAATGTTCCAACAGGACAACGCCCCTTGTCACAAGGCTAAAATTGTGTTGGAATGGTTCCAGGAACATGATGCTGAATTCCAGTTAATGACCCGGCCGCCTAACTCACCGGATCCCAATCCGATAGAACACATTTGGGATGTCCTGGGACGGCAGCTCAGAGTTCAAAGACCACCAATTCGCAATATCTCGGATTTGGGTGACCGTTGCTTAAACATCTGGTACAATCTGTCTCCAGCCATCTACCAAGGACTTGTAGCATCCATGCCAAGGCGGGTTGAAGCTGTGTTGCGCGCCAAAAGTGGGTCAACTCGTTATTGACATAGTATGATAGGGTATAAAGGAACAATATCCCGCTGTTCACACTAGATAATGCTAAACCTGCTGAATCAGTGGCGAATAATTTGTTTCTTTTATAAAAACTATCTGTTAATTATGCTATAATAAATTTTGAGATGAATTTTAGAACTTAATTTTATTTCGATTTAGTATTAAACAAATTAATTTTTAAAATTAAAAATTAACTAATTGAATTTAATTTTAAATTTATTCGAAACTTAAATTTCCGGTTAAATTATCTAATTTTTGTATTAGTTAATTTATTTTAGCACTATTTTTTTAATTTATACTTTCTGTTATAAGCATTGAATTTTCAAATTTTAATTTAAGTTTTGTTTATATTATTTTATAATCATCTTTACAAGGATTTCGCAAATTATTTTTAGCTAAAAATTGTTTATGAGCTGATTGTTTAAATGTGACTTTACTCCATACATTCTTATTACCTGAATGTTTTATTTGCAGAATCATTTACAATTTTTTTTAGAAAATTATGTTTTTCTAACTTTTAAATTTCGACTTTTAAAATGAAAAAAAAAAAAAAATGCTATGAATTTTTCCTATTTCAAATTTTTTTTAACCCTTTATATCATTGTTTAATAATAATTTTCAAAATTAAAATCTAAAAAAATAGATTTTGAATATTTTTAAGCTTCAAGTCTGATTAACTACATCAAATTTCCTTTGCTTTCAAATTCCATACAAGTTTATTAAAAATGACACAGTATTGGATTAAATAGCACAATAGTAAGTCATAAATAAAGCTCAATTAATCCATTTTTACCCTCTAACTTTTTAACTTAAGCCTTTAATTCTTTATATTATTGTTTAATATTAATTTTCAAAATTAAAATGTAAAAAAGAGATTTTGAATATTGTTCAACTTAAAGTCTGATTAACTACATCAAATTTCATACAAGTTTACTACAAATGACATTGTATTTGATTAAATAGCACAATAGTACGCCATAAATAAAATTAAAATTAATTCATTTTTACCCCTTAAATTTTTTATATCATTGTTTTATAATAATTTTCAAAATTAAAATGTAAAAAAAATAGATTCAACTCAAAGTCTGATGAAATACATCAAATTTCATGCAATTTTATTAAAAATGACACCGTATGGAATTAAATTGCACAATAATACGTCATAAATAAAGCTGAAATTAATCCCTTTTTATTAACTTTTTATGTAATTGTTTGATAATAATTTTCGAAATTAGGATATAAAAAGGCATTTTTAACATAGTTCAGCTTAAAGTCTGATGAACTGCATCAAATTTCTTTTATTTTTAAATTTCATACATCTATGGAATTAAATAGCACAATAGTACGACAGAAATAAAGCTAAAATAAATCCAATTTTACACTTTAACTTTTTAATTAAACCCTTTAACTTTTTATAGCGTTGTTTAATAATAATTTAATCAAAATTAAAATGTAAAATAGAGATTTTGAATATTGTTAAGTCTAATTTCCGATTAACTACGTCAAAGTTTCTTTGATTTCAAATTTTGTACAAGTTCATTATAAATGACACCGTATGGAATTAAATAGCATAATATTTAGAGAAATAACATAAAATAACGGGAAATAAATAAGAAATAAAGAATAAACATGAAATAAAACTCAAATTAATCCATTTTTTCTCCTCCTATTAAGGAACGAAAGCTAATGAATACGTTAAATCAGTCACAAAAGAGCCCAATCAGGCAGTGCTGAATGCACCCTAATTCAAACCACACATCAGCACATTTCACACCAGTAGGTAAATTACTGACTAAGTTATTTCTGCAAATCATTAGCAAAATCTGTCTTCAGCAAAATCCATTTGCATTCAAATGTTCACTCCCAAATAAACATTCGGCTCTATAAGACTGGGAAACCCTTTAATGGTATGAAATAGCTCTGCAGAATGCAAATTCGAAATTCCCATCCCGGCGATGGCTGCCTTCCCCTCGCAGAAAAATCGGCCGTCCCACCACGGACAGTTGCCATGGAGACCGTCCTGTGAGAGAACAAGCGAAACGCGCCTTTTGACGGTTTGTGTGTACCGGAACTTGAAGTTAAGGATGAAAATCCATTTTGCTGAGTGGAGTTATGGGGAGAAGTAGCATTAACAGGCTGAGCGGAAAAGAAAAGGTTTGTGACAGGACACAAAATGTTGTCGTTTTCCTTCACAGGCTGTATTTAATTTTCGTACCTCGTGAGTGGGAGGTTCAGGGGAAAAGAGATTAGAAGAAATACAATAAGAATGCGATGGCGGATTTGGTACACAATTATTTGTTGCTGTTTTTTTTAAGGATGTTTTGTCACTTAACACGTTTTATCAATATAGGTTTTAAATGACTTAATTTTATTTCATACTATTTTATATTTCGTTTCTGGTAAATTCATTGAAATTTTTTTCTATTTCGGTGAAATTTTTTTTTTTATTCCATTGAAATTTTTTTCTAATTCATTGAAATTATTATTTTCTTTTTTGAATTTCAATTATTAGTTAATTTTGTCTTCTAAATTTATTTCTTTAATTAATATTGTTTGAGTTTGATTTGATAAGGTTATAAGGTGTAAATAAGGTTCTAGATAAAGTTTGGAGTCCAACACAATATATTGTTTTAATAGAGAGATAACATTCAGTTTCGTAGCTGAAAGTAGTAGTAGTTTTAAGACTTAACACGTTTTAACGTAACACGTTTAATAACTTTAAGTAACTTTTATTTGATACTATATTATCTTTAATTTCTTCATTGAAATAATTTTCTTTTTGAATTTTTAATGAGTTTATTTCTTTAATTAATATTGTTTGGGTTTGATTGGAGGAGGTTTGGAGCCAACAAAAAATATTGTTTGAGAGGTAACATTCAAGTTACTTAGCAAACAATAGCTACAAATAGTACAAAATTATTTCTTGCTGATCTTTAAGGAGTTTTAACACTTTTTAACGAACACGTTTTATCATTAGGAGCTTAAATGACTTAATTTTATTTGATACTATGTTATCTCTCATTTTTTTTACTGATTTTAATGATGTAAAGAATATTAAATTAATCTAACATTTTTTTAACTTTAAAAATTCAATTATAACTTTTTTATATTGAATAAAAATATTTTAATTTTTCTGTGCATTTAGCTTTCATTGTAAAAATTTGTTAAAAAAAATTGTTGGTCAACATTTTAAAGGTAATTAAAATTCCAAGAAATTATTTGTTTTATAAAGGCTTTTCTAACAAGGCCTTTCATAAAAAGCCACGTGTTTTTAAACAGATCAAATTACTTTCAAAAACTTTAAAAATGTTAGAGATAATAAGAATAATTGTGTTACCATCTATCTCACGATAATCTAGAGTTTAAAACGTACCGAAAGATAATATTGATTTTTAAATTAATTTGCATAAAATGTATGCGTGAATAATTATCAAAATAGGTTACTTTTTTTCACAAATGTTATGAAAAAAATATTTTTTTCTTTAAATTGCAAAGAATTACTGTCAGGTTGAAGGGACCCGATGGCCGAGTGACTAGCGCTCTATTGCTCGCTACCACAGGTTTCGTGTTCGAGCCCCGGTGGTGCCGCGGATGTTGACAGTGTATCTAATTTAAAGGTCTCTGGCACTCGGTACCACAGGTTTCAGAATCGAGACCCGGCTGTGCCAAGGATGCTTGTAACATTTCGGGATCTTCTTTAAACAGTAGGTCCTAGCCTAATAGAATCGTAGAGCGTTGCGGGGGTTGTGATACTCACATCCGTAGCTTATCTTCAAGCTGCACGTGCTCCCTGGGGAGTGCTAAATGAATAACAGCGGTGCAGTCCTAGCATGATCTTTATCTGCGTTTATACTGGTTGAAGAAGCAACCTTTAAATATTTATCCATATCTTTGTAAGTAATGATTTGCTTACAAAGATATCCATAAATATAATTGTTTATTAGTTATATAATTATGTAAAAATAAATATAAATATAACTAGTTATTAGTTAAATATATTAGTTATATAATTATGTATTATTTAAAATTATCTACAACTGTATAGCCGAAAAAGGAAAAGGATTGTTGCTCTGATGAATTTTCTAACCCGTATTTATGCTATAATTATATCATAATACATAATTATATAACTATTTCCCTCATTAAACCATTCCAGTCTGGCAGTATTCCCAGGAAATATTCAGGTGGTTTTCAGACTTTTAGAAATATTCGGGTGGTTTCTTTCTCTCATCATAATATGATTAAGAGTACTAAAACCTAATTCCACAAGTAAAGGTATCAATAAACTAAATAATACTTTTGACAAATTTGGATACAAGTCAAGTAATTTTTTCCATAGGTTCTTGCCATAAATTTATGTTTACTTTCTTCATCATATTTAATTTCTAACAGTTCTTGGCAAGTTGTATCAGCATCTCCAATATTTGCAGTAAATAAATTTTTCATCCAATTTCAATTTCAAAATATATTTAAATTATTTTTGCTTTTCCAATTTAAGTTCGTTGAGGTAGCTACTGCAATTGTTAATATCATCATAATTACAGAGGAGGATATCTTTATAGATAATTCAGCAAACTGATACAATTTTCTCTTCAATAGATTATAAAAAAGTAATTTAAGTTTGTCAATAAATATTGACACAATACTTTGGCAACATATAGGAGCTTTAGTAATTTCTTGAAGCTGCAAATTGACATCATTAAATCTCAATCTCAAAATATCTGTCAAATATAAGACATAATTCTTCATCTGTTTTAACTGTTGATGCAAATTGGTCTCAATATTACTTTAAAAAAATGCTAAAAAAGGTTTTTAAGCAATACTTTGAAAGGATTAATAAAGGGTAGTTAAATTTAATAATGATTTTTAAACAAAACGTTGAAATGAAAATTTTTAAAGTAAATTAAATTTAAAAAAGGAAGGGCTTCAATATCGGACAAAACTTCTACCACTCACCAAAAATGTTGGAACGCCCACTAGTGGCCGTTAGGGACCAGGTTGACTATCATTAAGTAATTCAAGTTTGTCAATAAATATTGGCACAGTACTTTGGCAACATGTAGGAGTTTTATTAAATCCTTAAAATTGCAAATTGACATCATTAAATCTCATGAAAATACACTCAAGAGCCAAAACATATATGACCGCCTGTCAATAACGAGTTGGCTCACCTTTGGCGCGCAACACAGCTTCAACCTGCCTTGGCATGGATTAATACCACTACTTAATACCAGTTAAATACCACGTCCATCTGATCACGTGCCTTCCACGTCATGCAGGAGAGTTCATTGCAAAATGTAGGGGTGGTCATAATGTTTTGGCTCTTGAGTGTATATGCCAAATATAAAGCATCATTCTTTATCGGTTTTAACTGTTGACACAAATTGGTCTCATTATTACTATCAAAAAAAAATGCTTGAAATTTTTTTTTAATACAATTTTTTTATAACGCTGAAATGGAAAATTTTTAAATTCAATTAATTTTTTTTCTTTAGTATCGGACAAAATCTATACCGCCCACCAAATATTCTGGAAAGCAAAGCACATTAGAAGGCGATAGGTTTGGTATGTCGCTCTACAGTCATTTTGTGCACATTTTGGGCTAATTAGATCCGTATATACAATTCAACTTGAATTCCGAACTACATACAAATATCCATTCCACCACCAGGATTCGAATCTGAAGCCTGTGGTTCCAAAGGCCAGAGCACTATTCAATTAACCATCAGGCTGCAGTAGACGGTAGGCACCAATTTGACTATCACTGGTAAAATACACTTTTTCTTTGTGGAAATTATTATTTTCCCTTTTTTTACTTTGTGTAATTAGATAAAAAAAATAAAACATCAATATTTATTATCTTTCTAAGATTTTAATAATTTGTTCATGGAAATAGCTAATCTACTTAGATATTATCAATACGTGCAATTTATATAAATTATATATTGATAATAATAAGCCTCTATTTATAAAACAAAACAAATCATAAACCAAAACTCTAATGCTCTCTTATAAATTAACTTTTAAACTACTGCTTAAATTAATTTTAAAAAAAACCTGTAATAAATAAAAATTTATTTTTATCAAATAAATATATATATTATCTTTCAAAAAAAAGTAGAAAAAGGAGAAAGCTTTATAGTTATTTATTCACTTTTAAGAGTCCACTCTCTTATAAATTAACTTTTAAACTACTGCTTAAATTAATTTAAAAAAAAAACCTGTAATAAATATAAATTATTTTTATCAAATAAATATATATATTATCTTTCAAAAAAAGTAGAAAGCTTCATAGTTATTTATTCACTTTTAAGAGAAGAAACTTATTAAACATGTTAAGTAAATTTAGGAGTAAATTAATATTGAAATTCATCTCCTTGGAGAAGTATATATGGATAAATTATTTTTAATACATATATTGATTATCTAGTACAGTGGTGGTCAACCCAAATGATCTTGTGGGCCATTTTGGAAATGCATGATAACTTTGCGGGATGCATATAAAATTATATATGCCCATATTAGATTTAGATTCACTATAGACATTTTTTTAGAGTGAAAAATTGAAACATAATGAGTTATTGTTTTTTGTTTACTATTATTCTTACATGTAAACATAGATAATATAATAATTATACTAAATTCACATTGTAAAGAAATATATAACACTAAAAAAAGAAATATATAAATATATAAATATAAACGAAATAAAAAAAATGAATTCCTAAAAATAATATTTATTTCACTAGTACGATATTTGTTTCTCCACTCTTTCCCTTAGCTATTGCAAATCGATCTCAATTTGGATATTTACACATCGTAATGGGTGTTGCAGGTTAGCTTCGTTATGTTTGAGCGTGTTTTGTGTTGGATCAATTTTATTTTAGAAAAATGCGATTCGCTAGTGTAAGTTGAGCCAAAAGGTATAACAACTTTAACTAAGAGTCTGGTTTTCTCTGCTATCAACAATTAATTGTGCGTTTCTAGGGACGGTCACTGAGGTTAAGTGAAAGTGAAACACAGAACATATTATATTAGATGTTCCAAAATGCGCGAGTATTATGAGTTCGAAGAATAAAATTTAATTATTCTCCGAATTCATAACTGTAAACTCATAAATAAAACAGGCAATATCTATCATATATTAGCCAGAATATTATTTTAAAATCAAAGTTCATTTTTTCTCATAATCTCGACAGTTAATTTTTGAATAGATGGATGCATAATTGATGTAATTCTTAATACATTGATTTTCACTACTTTGGCCATTATAAAATAAGTATATTTTGTAAAAGTTGATAAATCTCACGGACCGGAAAAATAATCAAGGCGGGCAGCGGATTGGCTACCCCTGATCTAGTGATACACATTTTGATTTAATAAATCTCGAAAAGAACTTTATCATCTTTTTATTACTCACATGAAATACACTCAATTTTTAAAAAAAAATATCTATGTTATACACCATCAAAGAATACCATTTTATTACGTCATCAAATAACAAATAATACAAAAAACCTTTTTTTAAAGGCAATTCCTACTTTTTTTCACTATATTACATCAAGTCTTTTATAAATAAAGTTGAAATTTTTCTCTTACATCTGGCGCCATCTATTGGTAGATACATCAAAAACTAGTAGATACATACTTACATATCTAAAACAAACTAGAATTAATTAATTAATTTAATTAAATTAATGAATTAATATTTGAAAAAACTGTATTAATATCAAGTGTCCTCCACTACAAGTTAAAAAAAAAGGTATTTGAACTTGGATGGATGGTGGATGCATAAAAAGTATTTTATTAACGATTGAATATTAAACAAGATATATATAGAGAGAGTGTAAGCTAATAGTGGGAATTGAAAAAGTACATTAGATATGAAATCAAACAGAGGAAATCTTCAAAAAAAAAAAAAAAAAAAGTCTTTTCGTGATTAGATTTTATCAAATTTTATCATGAGAGAATGTGCAGATAAGTGCATTAACTTCAACCGCAATTCGACTTATTTTGTACTACAAATTGAATACATGCACATAAATTATATTTCAGACAGAATATGACATGTATTTTTTTTAATAATCCTTGTTTATTTATGTAGAAACAAAACGAACTAAACAAAATTATGATGTATGAAAACTAACAGCAATCACTTACAAGGCTTCAAAATAAAAAATAAAATAAAAAAAAAGAAAGAAAGAAAAAAGAAAAGCTTAATTTGAGGTCATCTACTCCTTTATTTCACGATGAAGTTTAATCTTATTAGTTTTCAATTAAGGAAAACAAACCATCGTTGAAAGTAAAAAAAAAAAAAAAAAAAAATGCAGCTAAAAATTAAGTTCGTCATTAGAAAATGATTAAAAATGCTTGGATAAATATGAAAAAAAAGAAAAATGGTCAAAAAAGATCTTTTAAAAGAAGAAAAAGGACTCCAATGTTAAAAAAAAAAAAAGGAAAAAATAGAAGTAAGAAATAATAAAAAAGGAACAAAGAAAAATTCTTTGTTGGAATTTTTTCCCTTCTTCGACCGACCGAGGAGAGTGGAGTTGTTTTCAGAAGCAAGAAGAATGACGTCATTTTTTCTCCCACTTTCATTTCCGCTTTGTCACGTGATTTGTGTCTTCGCTTGTTTTCTTTCGTGTGTAATTTGCTGATATAAAGTGAAAAGAGTTCACCGTAATGAAGGCGGCCTTCTTAATTTATGAGTTTGATAATTGTTCCCTGCATTTTCATGCTGACCGAAGCTGAAATTAGGGTTAAAATGCAAGAAATGGATTCTGTGAGATAAAAATTGACCACTTAAATGAGTGAAAACGATTTTTTGTTTTTACACTTTGGTTCAAAGAAGTCATTATCATTAATGCTTTTTGAATAAATGACTTATTTAATGTTTGTGTTATGACTAATACTACTTCAAAGATACTTTGTGGAAATATTAAAATTATCTTTTAATCGTTTTGTATGTTGCAGTGACCTAAATTTAACATTTCTAAGATTTTGGAAAGGATTTTGGATAAAAATACTAGTTTGCAATGAGAAGAAATTTATTGAAAAAAATGCTTTTTTTATATTTTTCATGTTTATTACCTATACACTTGTTACGAGCTTATTAGTTAAAATTATAGAAATTTTTGAAGATAAAAATATTGGTTTCTAATGAGAAGAAACTTATTGAAAAAAATTATGTTCATTAGCTATTCGCTTGATACATGTTTATTAGTTAAAGTTATACACATTTTTTGAATAAAAATACTAATATGCAATGAAAAGTAATTTATTAAAAAAAAGCATTTTTATATGTTTTATGTTCATTAGGTATTCGCTAATAAACATGTTATTAGTTAAAGTTATATACATTTTTTGGATAAAAATACTAGTTTGTAATGAAAAGAAATTTATTGAAAAAAAATGCGTTTTCATATGTTTCATGTTTGTTAACTATTCGCTTGATACATGTTTATTAGTTAAAAATTACATAAATATTTTGAATAAAAATACTAGTTTAGAAGGAAATGAAATTTATTACCAGTAGAGAGATTACTATGGGAATGCTGAACCAATGATGATGATGATGATTCATGATAAAGATAGTTTCTCAAAAGTCTTCAATTTGTATGAATTTTAATACTTTAAATGTATTTTTTTTTCAATTTAATAAGTCTATATTTTCATCTCAATTTAAAATTAAATATGATAGTGATGATTTATGATTATGATATATATTGTAACCCCTTAATTTTGGGTCATTTTTGTTTTAAAGTTCATTAAACAAGTTATTAAATTGATGAAAATTCCAATTTCACATTTCCGTTTCAAATATGCGTGATTTAACGTTTTCATATCAGCGAAATCCGAACATCACTGTTTTAACTGAATAAAACATCATTTTTCATATCAGAACGGAATATTTTTATTTCTTAATTTTTTATTCTCTTGCGTTTGGATAAAATGTATTCCAAAAACTCAATCGTTCCGGGGTAGCTTGTTCTTTAAATGCGAAATGGAAAAACGGGAATTTCATTTACAAAAAAGCATCCAGAATGTATTCGTTCGTATAATTTAATAAAGAAATGCAACCAGCACATCGCGGATATTCCTTAACCTCCACATGGGTCTCTTTATTGTTCTTAAAGAACAGAATCTTCGCAGAGAACAATCCGAATTCCAGCTGGGACTTCTGGTTAGATGAAATTGATTTTGTACGTAATCGAATTGATTTGGCTCGAATTTTTAAAAAGAAATATGAGAAGTAATATCTGAAGCTTCTTTAAAATATTTCTTTTCGATAAATAAAACCTGTTTGCCTAAGTTATGAGAGTTTTCAGGAAATGGAATCTAGGCTTAGTAGAGAAGAATATTTGAAGAGATTTTTATTTCGGTTTTGAAGTTTATAAGACATATGTATACAAGTAAGTGAATGTAAAGTTTGTGGAAATGTGATTTTATGTTGAAATCTATGAAATAAATTAAAAATAAATATTTTTTAAAAGAGAGTTTCAAGTATAATTTTTTTCTTTGTTACAAAGTTAATTCGCTTCGAATTTTTTTCACTGTTGTTTTATTGTTTCTTATCCCACTTTTTAGACATCTGGACCAATCCCCCAAACCCATATGGACTCATGGTTGCAGGGACAGAGGACAGATTCTGTTTTGATGTAGAACTCGTTGGTAGAAGTCCGGTACACTCTACAGTCATATTAGACCGGCTATTAGGCCTTGTATATACACTGAAGTGACAAAAGTCATGGGCCCTGATGAGCTGAACCACAGGTGATGCCATGGATGCTTGTAGTGATTAAGAATCCACTTTCAAGCCTAAGTGCCTGTGTGATATGACTAGAGCGTTGGGCGTAGGACTGACAACTCTTATCCCATAAAATGAAAAAACGTCCCTCGTCGCGTAATCTGCCAGTAAGCAGACTTCCTTGGCCCACCATAGGGCTGTTGTACCAATGATGATTGTATTTACATACCAAATTAAAATACATTATTATACTTATTGTAACCTTTTAACTCTGGATCATATCTGTTTTAAAGTTCATTAAACAACTGTTATTAAATTTATGAAAATACATACTTTACATTTCAAGTTTAAATATGCGTGGTTTAACACTTTCATATCAGCAAAAACCGAACATCATCTTTTCTCAACTGAATAAAACATTATTTTTCATATCAAAACGAAACATGTTTTTAAAAATTTTTTATTCACTTAACGTTCGGATAAATAATTCGAAAAACTCAATCGTTCTATAGTAGCTTGTCCTTTAAATGTGAAATGGAAAAACGGGAATTTCATTTACAAAAAAGCATCCAGAATGTATTCGTTCGTATAATTTAATAAAGAAATGCAACCAGCACATCACGGATATTCCTCAACCTTCACATGGGTCTCTTTTTATTGTTCTTAAAGAACCGAATCTTCGCAGAGAACAATCCGAATTCGACCTGGGACTTCTAGTTAGATGAAATTGATTTTGTACGTAATCGAATTGATTTGGCTCGAATTTAAAAAGAAATGTGAGAAGTAATATCTGAAGCTTCCTTAAAATATTTCTTTTTGATAAATGGAAGCCTGTTTGCCTAAGTTATGAGAGTTTTCAAGGAGCGCAATCTAGGCTTAGTAAAGAAGAATACTTGAAGAGAAATTTACTGAATTTGAAGTTTACAAGACATATGTATGCAAGTATATGGGAACAAAGTTTGAGCAAAATCGATTTAATTTTGAAGTTTTAATTACTTTAAGTTAAGTATAAAGTTTTAGGTAAAGCGATTTTATTTTGAAATCCATTCGATAAATAAAAAGCATATAAATTTAAAAAAAAGAGTTTAAGGATTATTTTGTCTTAAAGAGTTTAAGGAATTTTTGTCCATGAGACCCTCTATCCCGTATGGACTCATGGTTGAAAAGGGAAAGGGGGCAGCTACTGTTGTGATGGAGCACCCATAGGTAGAAGTCTGATATGGCTCTGTGAAGCTGAAGAAGGAGGGATGTGCCTTCAGGGAGAACTATTCCGCATTTGTGTTTCGTATGTGATGAAAACTACAAAACTCCCACCGGGTAGTCCACTAACGAGGTAAGAGGCTGAACTTCACATACGCCATCGAGTCTCCTCGGTTTTGAAACAGTGTCTACAACAAAGCCCCCTGTGGATAGAACCTCCGCCCTACGCCAGCGGTACGCGTTACCACTGAGCCATGAGTGGGGTTCTTACATACTTATTGCATGTTGCAATATTGCATGCATTTAAGTAAATAACTTAAACTCATGAACGATTTAATCGCTTGAAGTATTCATGACAAGAATGGTTCCTATAAAATCACATGAATTTATAGTACTTTGAATGCATTTTTTTTTCAATTTAAGAAGTCTATATTTATTTGGGATTAATGGCCAAGTAACTAACACTCTGGCGCTCGATGCCACAGGTTTCTGGTTCCAGTCTCGGCGGTACCACGGATGTTTGTAGTGGTCCGTAATCCTCTTTAAACTCTAGGTCCCAGTCTGATATTTCTTTTGAACTTGGGTGTAGCGCTGACAACTATTCTACGTAAAAAGAAAAACATCTCCTGTCTCGAAATTTGCTAGTATGCAGACTGCCTTGGCCCACCATGGCCTGTTGTACCAATGATGATTATATTAACATCCCAAATTAAAATTTATTAGGATTTTTATTATAACCCCTAACTCTGGGTTATTTTTCTTTTAAAGTTCCTTAAACAACTGTTATTAAGTTTATAAAACTACCTATTTTTCATTTCAGGTTTAAATATGCGTGATTTAACGCTTTCATAGCAGCGAAATCTGAACATCATCTTTTTAAACTGAATAAAACATCATTTTTCATATCAGAAGTAAACGTTTTTGTCTTAATTTTTTATTCTCTTACGTTCGGATAAATGTATTCCAAAAACTCAATCGTTTCCGTGGCCGGATATTCCTCAACCTCCACATGGGTCTCTTTTTACTGTTCTTAAAGAACGGAATCTTCGCAGAGAACAATCCGAATTCCAGCTGGGACTTCTAGTTAGATAAAATTGATTTTGTACGTAATCGAATTGATTTGGCTAGAATTTAAAAAAGAAATATGAGAAGTAATATCTGAAGCTTCCTTAAAATATTTCTTTTTGATAAATCTAAACCTGTTTGCCTAAGTTATAAGGGGTTTTCAGGAAACGGAATCTAGGCTTAGTAGGGAAGAATATTTGAAGAGAAATTGACTTAGTTTTGAAGTTTACAAGACATATGTATACTAGTATGTGGATGTATGTGTGGAGTTTGAGGAAATCCGATTTTATTTTGAAGTCCATGAGGTAAATGAAAAATATATACCTTTTTAAAAGAGAGTTTCAAGTATTATTTTTTCCTTGTTACAAAGTTAATTTCATTTCGAAATTTTTTCTTTGTTCTGTTTATTATTGTTTCTTATCCTACTTGATAGACAACTAGACCAAACCCCCGAACCGCATGGACTCATGGTTAAAGGGAAAGGGCGGAGCTTCTGTTGTGATATAGCATCCGTAGGTAAAAGTCTGACTTGGCTCCGGGACACTCTACAGTCATATGAGACCGGGCCATCAGGCCCCATATATATATATGGGACCCGATGGCTAAGGACGATCTGTGCCGCAGGCGGTGCCTTGGATGTTTGTAGTGGTTCGGACTCCACTTTAAACTGTAGATCCCGGTCTGATATGGCTTTTGAGCGTTGACTGTAGCACTGACAACCCTACCAAGTAAAAAAAAACATCTCCTGTCTCGAAATCTGCCAGTAGGCAGTCTGCCTTGGCCCACCATGGGGCTGTTTTACCAATGATGACTATATTTTCATCCCAAATTAAAATACATTATGATGTTTATTGTAACCCTTTAACTCTGGGTTATTTTTGTTTTAAAATTCATTAAACAATTGTTATTAAATTTATCAAAATTCCTACTTCACATTTCAGATTTAAATATGAGTTAAATATGCGAACATCATCCTTTCTTAACTGAATAAAACATCGTTTTTCATATCAGAACAAAACATTTCTTTTTTAATTTTTTTATTCTTTTACGTTCGGATAAATGTATTCCAAGCACAGCGGTAGCTTGTGCTCTAAATGCGAAATGGAAAAACGGGAATTTCATTTACAAAAAAGCATCCAGAATGTATTCGTTCGTATAATTTAATAAAGAAATGCAACCAGCACGTCACGGATATTCCTCAACCCCCACATGGGTCTCTTTTTATTGTTCTTAAAGAACAGAATCTTCGCAGAGAACAATCCGAATTCCGGCTGGGACTTCTAGTTAGATGAAATTGATTTTGTACGTAATCGAATTGATTTGGCTCGAATTTAAAAGAGAAATATGAGAAGTAATATCTGAAGCTTCCTTAAAATATAAATGGAAACCTGTTTGCCTAAGTTATGAGAGTTTTCAGGAAACGGAATCTAGGTTTAGTAGAGAAGAATACTTGAAGGGAAATTTACTTTAGTTTGAAGTTTAAAAGACATACGTATACAAAGTTTGAAGAAAGGAGATCTTATTTTTAAGTCCATAAAATAAAAGAAAAATATATAAATTTTTTAAAAGGAAGTTTAAGATATTATTTTGTCCCTGTTACAAAGTTAATTTCGTTTCGAAATTTTTTCCCTGTTGTTATTGATGTTGTTTCTTATCCCACTTGGTAGACATCTAGACCAAGTACAATAACCCGTATGGACACATTGTTGTAGAGAAAGGGGGGCAGCTTCTGTTGTGATGGAGCACCCGTAGTTAAAAGTCTGACTTTTCTTCGTGACGTTAAAGACGGAGGTTAATGCCTTCCGGAAGGATTTTTAGGGGGAACTAACCCGCATTTTCTTATCGTATGGAAGAAAACCTGAAGAACTCCCACCAAATAGTCCAACTTAAGGTGCAAGATCAAAGATGTCATCGGATTAAACATCTGCCCTAATGCTCACAAACCACTGAACCACGAATCGCGCTCTTACATTATAACTTACGTACTTATTGCATGTGGAAATATTGCGTGCATTTAAATAAATGACTTTGATTGCTTGAAGAAATGTATTTGACTGCCTGAAGTATTCATGACAAGGATAATTCCTGAAAAATCACATACGGCGAAAAATCACTTGCGGCCAAGGGACTAACTCTATGGCGCTCGAAGTCACAGGTTTCGGGTTCTAGTCCCGTCGATGTCAGAGATGTTTGTGGTGGCTCGGAATCCACTTTAAACCAAAACCCCGGTCTAATATGACTGTTTGAAGTAGAGCTGACAGCCCTACTCCATAAAAAAAATAAAAAAAAAACGTCTCCCGTCTCGTAATCTGCGGGTATGCAGATTGCCTTGGCCCGCCATGGGGCTGTTGTACCAATGATTATTATATTTACATAACAAATTAAAATATATTACGATGTTTATTGTAACCCTTGAACTCTGGGTCATTTTTCTTTTAAAGTTCCTTAAACAACTGTTATTAAATTCATGAAAATACCAATTTTACATTTCAGACTTAAATATGCATGATTTAGCACTTTTATATCAGCGAAATCCGAACATCACTTTTTCCAACTGAATAAAGCATCATTTTTCATATCAGAACGAAACAATTTTTTTCTTAATCTTTTATTCTTTTACGTTCGGATAAATGTATTCCAAAAACTCAATCGTTCCGTGGTCCTTTAAATGCGAAATGGAAAAACGGGAATTTCATTTACAAAAAAGCATCCAGAATGTATTCGTTCGAATAATTTAATAAAGAAATGCAACCAGCACATCACGGATATTCCTCAACCTCCACATGGGTCTCTTTTTATTGTTCTTAAAGAACGAAATCTTCGCAGAGAACAATCCGAATTCCAGCTGGGACTTCTAGTTAGATGAAATTGATTTCGTACGTAATCGAATTGATTTGACTCAAAATTTAAAAAGAAATATGAGAAGTAATATCAGAAGGTTCCGTAAAATATTTCTTTTTGATAAATGGAAGCCTGTTTACCTAAGTTATAAGAGTTTTCAGGAAACGGAATCTCGGTTTAGTAGAGAAAATATTAGAAGGAAAATTTACTTCAGTTTTGAAGTTTACGAGACATATGCATACAAGTATGTGGATGTAAAGTTTGAGGAAAGGTGATTTTATTTTGAAAGCAGACAAATGTAAAATATAGAATTTTTTTAAAAGGGAGTTTCAAGTATTATTTTGTCCTTGCTACAAAGGTAATTTCGTTTTGAAATTTTTTCGCTGTTGTTGTTTCTCATTCCACTTAGATATCTGGCTCTAGCTCACGAACCTGTGTGGACTCATGATTGAGGTGACAGCTTCTGTTGTGATGGAGAATCCGTATGTAGAAGTCTGATTTCTCTCCGCGACGCTGAAGGACTTCTAGTGTGGGAGAAAAACCGGAAACTCCCACCAGATAGTTTGACTAACGAGGCAAAATTTTGAACATCGCAAACGCTACCAAGGCTCCTCATTTTTTTAAACAGTGTCTACAACAAAACTGCTAGCGGAATGAACTTCAGACCCTAGACCAAGCCCACGAACCCGTATGGACTCATGGTTGATGGACACGGACAGCTTCGATTGTGATGTATAACCCGGCCGAACTTGGCTCCTAACGCTCTTGCAGACATATGAGACCGGGACTTACTACGCAAAGTGGATTCCAAACCACTACAAAACATACGTGGCACCGCCGACACTCGAACCCAAAACACTGCGGTACCGAGCGCCAGCGCGCTAGATACTCGGACAATGGGGCCCTAATTAAGGTTCTTACATTATTATTATTATTATTATTTTTATCTCGATTGACAACAACATCTAGACCACGTCCAAGTCATATACAAGGAGGAATAGGAGTGGGGCGGCTTCGGCTGTGATGCAGCACCCGTAGGTAGAAGTCTGATTTGACTCCGCGACGCTGAAATAGTAGGGCAGTGCCTTCCGGAAGGACTTTTATGGGGAACTCCCCTGTACTTGCTTATCGTATGGAGAGAAAATTTGGAAAACTCCCATTAGGTAGTCAACAAAGAGGCAAGATGCTAAAAATAACAAACGCCATCGTGCCGTGCCTCCTCGTGTTTTGAAATCGTGCCTGCAACAAAGATGCCAGCGGATTGAACATTCGGCCTAATGCTGGCCAGACACTGAGTCACGAATCGGACTCTTACATTATCACTTACATGCTAATTGCATGTTGAAATATTTCGTGCATTTAAATAAATAACTTAAAATTCACGAAGGCTTTGATTACTTGAAGTATTCATGACAAGTATAGTTCCTCAAAAATCACATGAAGTTATAATGCTTCAAATATATTTTCTTTTCAATTTCAGAAATCTATGTTTACATCGGAAATTAAAATACATTATGATGTTTATTGTAATCCCTTTAATCTGGGCACATTTTTGTTTCAAAGTTCATTAAACAACAGCTATTAAATTTATGATAATTCCTACTTCACATTTCAGACTTAAATACGCGTGATTTAGCAGTTTCATATCAGCAGAAATCCGAACATCATCTTTTCTCAACTGAATAAAACATCGTTTTTCATATCAGAACGAACCAATTTTTTAATAAATTTTTATTCTTTTACGTTCGAATAAATGTATTCCAAAAACTCAATAGTCCCGCTGTAGCTTGTCCCTTAAATGCGAAATGGAAAAACGGGAATTTCATTTACAAAAAAGCATCCAGAATGTATTCGTTCGTATAATTTAATAAAGAAATGCAACCAGCACATCACGGATATTCCTCAACCTCCACATGGGTCTCTTTTTATTGTTCTTAAGGAACAGAATCTTCGCAGAGAACAATCCGAATTCCAGCTGGGACTTCTAGTTAGATGAAATTGATTTTGTGTGTAATCGAGTTGGTTTTTCTTACAATTTAAAAAGAAATATGAGAAGTAATATCTGAAGCTTTCTTAAAATATTTCTTTTTGATAATTGGAAACATGTTTGCTTAAGTTATAAGGGTTTTCCGGAATCGGAATCTAGGCTTAGTGGGGAAGAATATTTGAAGAGAAATTGACTTCAGTTTTGAAGTTTACAAGATATATGTATACAAGTATGTGGGTATAAAGTTTGAGGAAAGGCGATTTTATTTTCGATGAGACTAAGTCTATGAGATAAATGAAAAATATATAATTTTTTTAAAAGGAAGTTTAAATTCTTCTTAAGTTAATTTCATTTCGAAATTTTTTTCCCTGCTCCTGTTGTTGTTTCTTATCCCACTGGTAAACATCTATACCAATACCACTAACCCATATGGACTGATGGTTGAAGGGAAACAAGACAGCTTTTGTGATGGAGAACCCGTATTTAGAAGTCTGATTTGGCTCCGTGACTCTGAAGGAGTTTTAGTGTGGGAGAGAAACCAAGTAATCCAACTAAAGAGGCCAAATTGTGAACATCACGAACGCCCTCAAGCATCCACGTTTTTTAAATCAGTGTCTACAACAAGGCTGCTAGCCGAATGCTAGTCCTTATGCTTACCAGCGGGGAATGTTGCAACTGAACCACGAGTCGGGTTCTTACATTATTACTTAATACATATATTTATTGCATGTTAAATTGCCTGCATTTAAAAAAATAATTTAAAATTCACGAAGGCTTTAATTGCTTGAAGTATTCATAATAAGGTGACCTGATTGCCGAGTGACTAGTGCTCGGTTCTACAGATTTCGAGTTCGAGTCCCGGCGAAGCCATGGTTGTTTGTAGTTGTTCGGAATTAACTTTAAACTGTAAGTCCGGGATAACATAATTGTAACGCATTGGGCATAAGGCTAAAAGCACAGAAAAAAAATCTCCTGTCTAGAAATCTACCAATAGACAGACGGCCTTTACCCACCATGGGGCTGTTGTGGCATTGATGATGCTGATTCATGACAAAGATAGTTCCTCAAAAATAAGGTGAATTTGTATGAATTTGCAATTCTTTAAATATATATTTTTTTCAATTTAAGAAATATATATTTTCGTCCCAATTTAAAATTCATTATGATGAATGATGATTTATGGTTATCATGTTATTGTAACCCATTAAATCTGGTTAATTTTTGTTTTAAAGTTCATTAAACAACTGTTTAAACAATAATTTAGGATTTTTAGTGAAATGAAAATTTCCACTTCACATTTCAGATTAAATATGCGTGATTTAGCACTTACGTATCTGCGAAATCCGAACATCATTTTTTCTCAACTGAATAAAACCTCATTTTTCATTTCAAACGAAACATTTTTTTTTTTTATAATTTCTTATTCACTTACGTTCGGATAAATGTATTCCAAAAACTCAATCGTCTCGCGGTAGCTCGTCCCTTAAATTCGAAATGGAAAAACGGGAATTTCATTTACAAAAAAGCATCCAGAATGTATTCGTTCGTATAATTTAATAAAGAAATGCAACCAGCACATCACGGATATTCCTCAACCTCCACATGGGTCTCTTTTTATTGTTCTTAAAGAACGGAATCTTCGCAGAGAAACAATCCGAATTCCAGCTGGGACTTCTAGTTAGATGAAATTGATTTTGTGTGTAATCGAGTTGGTTTTTCTTACAATTTAAAAAGAAATATGAGAAGTAATATCTGAAGCTTTCTTAAAATATTTCTTTTTGATAATTGGAAACATGTTTGCTTAAGTTATAAGGGTTTTCCGGAATCGGAATCTAGGCTTAGTGGGGAAGAATACTTGAAGAGAAATTGACTTCAGTTTTGAAGTTTACAAGATATATGTATACAAGTATGTGGGTATAAAGTTTGAGGAAAGGCGATTTTATTTTCGATGAGACTAAGTCTATGAGATAAATGAAAAATATATAATTTTTTTAAAAGGAAGTTTAAATTCTTCTTAAGTTAATTTCATTTCGAAATTTTTTTCCCTGCTCCTGTTGTTGTTTCTTATCCCACTGGTAAACATCTATACCAATACCACTAACCCATATGGACTGATGGTTGAAGGGAAACAAGACAGCTTTTGTGATGGAGAACCCGTATTTAGAAGTCTGATTTGGCTCCGTGACTCTGAAGGAGTTTTAGTGTGGGAGAGAAACCAAGTAATCCAACTAAAGAGGCCAAATTGTGAACATCACGAACGCCCTCAAGCATCCACGTTTTTTAAATCAGTGTCTACAACAAGGCTGCTAGCCGAATGCTAGTCCTTATGCTTACCAGCGGGGAATGTTGCAACTGAACCACGAGTCGGGTTCTTACATTATTACTTAATACATATATTTATTGCATGTTAAATTGCCTGCATTTAAAAAAATAATTTAAAATTCACGAAGGCTTTAATTGCTTGAAGTATTCATAATAAGGTGACCTGATTGCCGAGTGACTAGTGCTCGGTGCTACAGATTTCGAGTTCGAGTCCCGGCGATGCCATGGTCGTTTGTAGTAGTTCGGAATTAACTTTAAACAGTAAGTCCGGGATAACATAATTGTAACGCATTGGGCATAAGGCTAAAAGCACAGAAAAAAAATCTCCTGTCTAGAAATCTACCAATAGACAGACGGCCTTTACCCACCATGGGGCTGTTGTGGCATTGATGATGCTGATTCATGACAAAGAAAGATAAGGTGAAATTCCTCAAAAATAAGGTGAATTTGTATGAATTTACAGTACTTTAAATATATTTTTTTTGCAATTTAAGAAATATATATTTTCGTCCCAATTTAAAAATTCATTATGATGAATGATGATTTATGGTTATCATGTTATTGTAACCCATTAAATCTGGTTAATTTTTGTTTTAAAGTTCATTAAACAACTGTTTAAACAATAATTTAGGATTTTTAGTGAAATGAAAATTTCCACTTCACATTTCAGATTAAATATGCGTGATTTAGCACTTACGTATCTGCGAAATCCGAACATCATTTTTTCTCAACTGAATAAAACCTCATTTTTCATTTCAAACGAAACATTTTTTTTTTTTATAATTTCTTATTCACTTACGTTCGGATAAATGTATTCCAAAAACTCAATCGTCTCGCGGTAGCTCGTCCCTTAAATGCGAAATGGAAAAACGGGAATTTCATTTACAAAAAAGCATCCAGAAATGTATTCGTTCGTATAATTTAATAAAGAAATGCAACCAGCGCACCACTAGTCTATTAATTAAGTCTATTATTGAAGTCTATGAAATAAATGAAAAATTTATACATTTTTTTAGAAGGGAGTTAAAATTATTATTTTTCCTTGTTACAAAGGTAATTTCATTTCTAAATTATTATTTCCGTTTTGCTATATGCAATTTTGTAGATTCTAATGTATTCTTGTAATTCATTTTAAAGAAATAATTGAAACTTAAAATTTTACCCCCAGCCAAGTTGTCGCAAATCGTACTTATTTGTAGCGTTTGAATTCAATATTTTCCAAGAGGAATATTTTCAGGAAACGGAATCTGGGCTTAGCGAAGAAAATGATAGAAGAGAAATTTGCTTCAGTTTTGAAGTTTACAAGACATATGTACGCATGATGTGGGTATAAATTTTGAGAAAAGGTGATTTTGTTTGGAAATCCATGAAATAAAGGGAAAATATATAAATTTTTTTAAAAAGGAATTTAAAGTAAGGAGTTTTAATTTCTTCTTTCTTAAAAAAGGTAATTTCATTTCGAAATATTTTTCTTTTTGATGTTAGCCATTTTTATGGATTGTAATGTCTTTTTGTAATTCATTTTAAAAAAATAATTGAAATTTAAAATTTCTCCCTCTTTCTAAGTTGTCGCGAAGTCATACTTATTTATAAATAAATTTTGAATTCAATATTTTCCTTCTGATTTCTTCTCTTCATTGGCGCAACAACCTCATAGTGGGCCAAGGCCGTCTGCTTACTGGCAGATTCCTTTTTATTTGCCCCCTAAAAACTTTATAATAATATCAGTAATAATTTTATAATATGGTTTTTGTCTCCCAAAATAAATTTATTTTGCAAACAGTTTATCGACATTATTTTGACAGAAACATCTTATAAATTGAGTTATTTACTTAAGAATTGCATACGATATTATGGAACCTATTCTGAAGTCAGTGGAATAATCAATCATTTTGTGTCGTTTGAAAGCTTTAAAGTGCTTGCATTTAAATTGTTGCATTACATATGAAATAGAAATATACAAATTGGGTCCTGAATGGCCGAATTTTTCCTTTTTGATGTAAGCAATTTTGTAGATTCTAATATTTTTTCGTAATTGATTTTAAAGAAATTAAATTTTAAATTTCTCCCTGCGTCAAGTTGTCGCGAAGTCAAATTCATTTATAAATAGTTTTTGGATTCATATCTTATTTGCCACCTAAATATTTTATAATAAAGTAGATTAATTTAATAATTTATAATATTTAATTTAATAATTTATAATATTTAATTTAATAATTTATAATATTTAATTTAATAATTTATAATATATAATATTTAATTTAATAATTTATAATATTTAATTTAATAATTTATAATATATAATATTTAATTTAATAATTTATAATTTATTAATTTATAATAATACCTTCCAAAATAAATTTATTTTGCAAACAGTTTATCGTTATTACTTTGGTATAAACGTCATTTAAATTGAGTAGTGAATCTATGTAAGAACAATGTTATGAAAAGTATAAAACATTTTTGAACTGTGAGGATACAATTCAGTCAATTAATTTGGTAGCATGACGCCTGAATGGCCGAATGTCTAGCTCTCAATGCCACAAGTTTTGGGTTCGAATTCCGACGGTGGCATGGATGTTTGTAGTGGTTCGGAATCCACTTTAAACCGTAGGTCCCGGTCCTAACAGGATCGTAGAGCATTGCGGGGTTATTGTTACTTATCTTTAAGTTACACGCGCCCCCTGGGTAATGCAAAGTGAGTACGTCTGTGCAGCATTTGCCTTAAGGCATCCAAGACCAAGCTGTCTAAGTATTTGCCAGCTGCATTAGAAAAAAATAATAATTTTTTCCTTTTGATTACAAGTTTCTTTCAGGCATTTTGCCATATTGAAATTGTCGTCTTTGCTGCTAAGCTAAAATCTATGTTAGTAATGTTTTCATATATTAGATGGTGAATGGTGGTCTTGAATGATGAGTTTAATAATAACAAGACAAGCAAAAATATTTATTACAATTTTATTTAAAATTAATTTTTATTTCTCTTCATTTATATATGCTATACTTTCCAAACAAGTACGACGGACTCATCCAGGCCGAAGCTCCACTTTTATAGGATGGGGCTATGGCGTCTAGGGTTAATTTCCAAACAAAATGAAGAAATAGGGTGTTTCTTTTAAGTCCAACAGCCATTTAATTATGCCTATTATTTAAAACTGTATTTACATTGATAACTACTTCGTTACAAACATATTCGTCATTCTCTTTCTCTCGCTGCATCCCGCAGCTATCCCGTCGGCTGCCAGTCTACCTTTTCTTTTCTTACGGGGATCTGCCCCTTTCTCCTGGGGTCAAAGTTCAGAGTTCAATATTCCCCACATGGTGCCATAGGAGCCTGTCTAATAGGATCGTAGAGCGTTGTCAGGTTTAGTCAGTCTTCAGCCCTCGTGGTTCCTCGCTAAAGTGGGGCTGCATATTATCCTTAGCCATGGACCAGTCGCCTGGGACGGTTTCCTTTGGACCTGTTGCGGGCTTTCCTGTACTGAGGGGGGATTATTAATAACAACATAACAATTTTGCAGCGTAGTAAATATTTCTGTAGTGAACACTGGATACCTCTATATCTACCTCTATACCTCTATATCTATATCTATTTACCTCTATATACCTCTATATCTACTATTTGACCAATATTTGTTGGTCCAGTGATCTAAGATCCAAGTTCGCAGAAATTGAAGGCAACAAATTTTAATTAATCAATATTTATATTCACACTAATTGATAAAATGTGTTCTTATGATGAATAATGCAACATTTCAATGCTGTATTTTCAATATTTTTAATTTAATGGGCGAACTTTCTTTTTAAAATCTATTTTTTAGAACCTATAAACTTTCTTTTTAAAATCTATTTTTTAGAACCTATAAACTTCTCATAGCTCCGTAAAAATATTTTTTTTTCAAAAATAATTACCAAAACTAAACAACGAATCTGCATATTGTTGTGAAAGAAATATTAAAGTTTTAAACCGGTTTAAAATAATTATGTTAGTAACTTCAAAATTTATAATAATTAAAGATCATGCTTATCGAAAAAAAACCCATTCTAGATGGGTTTTTTTTATTATTTTTGCGATAACTATAAATATCTTAATGTATCTTTAAAAAGTATGGCTCGAATCTCTTGGGGGTTGGAACAGGCTGTTTAAAATTATTTATTCAGGTTAGTCCAAAGTGGATAAAAAAAGTTAAAAGGTTGGATGAAGATAAAATGCAAAAGAAGTATAAAAAATATCTAAAAAGATGGTTTCAGTTGAAAACTTGCAGTTTTCTTTATACTAATTGTATAGCGTCTTTTAGTTGCTTTAATAAGAATTTTTTGTAGGTTAAAAATGAAATTACAGCATTTTTACTCTTGCTTCGATATCAAAATGCCAATAACCGGAAGTTTTTTTAGCAAAATCAACGTTCTAAAATGCTAATGTCAACTTTTTAAATGCTATTTTTTTAGGATTAACGTCATATTTTAAAAATTATTTGCCATAATTTCAGTTTCGAAAAATTGCATTATGCAAAAAAACTCAGTAAAAATTAATGATTTTTTAATTATTTCTCAAAAATATTTTCAGATAATTGTCAGTTTTAAAGACAATAGTTTTGTTAAAATAGACAATATACATAAAGACAATAACAAATTTGTATTTAACGAAGCCCCTTGGCTACTTGGCTAGAGCCGCAAGCCTCTTAAATACAATAAAAATAGTTTTTATATATAGGTTGAACAAAAATTGGAATTTTGGAAATGTTAATGGAATTTTTTTAATTAAATCTCTTTGTAAATGGTAAATTTCATTAACATTTTAATAAAAATTATCACATGTAAAAAAATACAAATTCAAAATTAAAATAATTTTTTGTTTTTTTATTGATTTCTCTATTTGATGGTACCAAATTAGAAAAAAAATTAATAATAAGTTAAGTTTAAAAAATGCTCCTTGAAGAGAAAAAAAAACATCTATCAGCCAAATGTTAAGACCAGTACATCATTACGAAGACGGAATTGCTTGAACGACCTATCAAATGGACTATATAGCTTGAGGTGATGGTATATAGTTTCGTAGGATTATATTTTGTCAAGCAATATTATTATTATTAATGTTAAGCAATAGTATTATTATTATTATTAATGTTAAGCAATAGTATTATTATTATTATTATTATTGATTATATTCAGCAATGGTTCATGTTGTTTCTACAAGGAAAGGTAAAAAAAATGAAAGGTAAAGTCCTATCAAATGGAGATCTTAAGGTCATGTTTCGTAGGATTATATTTTGTTAAGCAATATTATTATTTTTATTGATTACAGTACATTCAGCAATAGCTCACGTTTTCCATGTTTCATATACATTTTCAAATGTATTAATAACCACAAAGTTCTGACTGCTGTGTACTAATATTTATAACTACTTGATAAGAAATCTGTACACAAACGAAGTAATATTTATTTTCCAAAACAAATAAAAAATGTTTTACTTCCATAGTCCAATTTTTGTACAGCATATATATCAACATTTGGCCTTTGAATCCGCTGATTCGTTGACAATTTTACCATCAGAAGACATCGTTATACATGTTATTTGGAAAAATGTATGCATATGGGCATGGAATAATCACTAAATAATAATGCATACGCATTTAGGTTCAATAGAACAAAAGAAAATGAAATATGTTAAAACGTGATATTTGTAAAGGAATATCAATGTTTAGGCGTGAAATGATTTGAAAATTTCCTTACATACGAAGAAGCCAATGTTATCAGAATGAAAATGACATGAGATCGTGAAGTTCATTAATATGTGTCGAGTTTCCTGTCATGTGCTGAAGTTATGAATTGATTATTTTAATTAAAATATTACTAAGTAACTTTGAAGACAACATTTGATACTTTCTCAAACCGATTAGTTGAATTTAAATCCGATCGTATTATAAACACCTCATATAATTAAGCTTTGAATATAATAATGCAATCATCAGTGTATCATTAAAAGCATTTCACTCTGTTTATTTCTAATGAAGAATGTAACAATTTTTTTAAAGATCTTTCGTTGACATGCAAAAGACAGTTTTGAAACAAGTCAATCTACCCTTTTTTAAAAGATCTTTCGGTGGTATGCAAGAAATAGTTTTGAAACAAGTCAATCTACCTTTTTTTAAGATTTTTCGTTGGCATACAAGAAATAGTTTTGATACAAGTCAATCTACCCTCGTTACAAATCAACTATTCTATTTTTTAAAGATCTTTCATTGGCATGCAAACAATAGTTTTGAAACAAGTCAATTTACCCTTTTTAAAGACCCTTCGTTTGCACGCGAGAAATATTTTTGAAACAGGTCAACCTACTCTCATCACAAGTCAATCTATCCTTTTATTTAAGATCTTTCGTTTTCATGCAAGAGATAGTTTGAAATAAGTCAATCTACCCACGTTGTGCAATTATCCAGCATAATATTTATTGTAAATAAAAAATAAAAATATTTTTAAAAATAACATATATTTTTGAGTATTTTATAGATATAGTTTTGACCATATATAGTACATATCGACCAGTTTTAATCAATGGTCAATATTATGGACAGTTAAGTTTCAGCGTGAATTATTTAAAGAAACCTTTCAATATTAAAAACAAAAATTTGAAACTCAATCAGTCATGATTTTCTTAACAACTTTTCTTCCAAGCTATAAAACGACCTTAAAAAAAATTCTCTCTACCAAACCCAAGTAATAATAATTCCATCATCTTCCTAATTAGATTCAAACATCGAGTTTATCGAGTACAGAAACGAACAAAAACAAAAAGGGGGAACTCTGCCCTAATTTGTTGCTTTTTCACAGCTCCCCTGCAGCCCATAACAAACACTCGACCCATGAAGAGCCTTTTTAAAGAGACTTGCCCATAATTAAAAGGACGTACTGGAAGTGGTGGTGAGAGGGGTAGACGCTTAATCGGGGTTTAACGTCATAGCTACACGATCTCTTTTCTAGTGCATCCGCTGTTTTTCGAGGGATTCTCTTCCAAAAAGGGGTGGTTTTTTATTTTGTAATTTTTTCTTGTTCTTTTTCCCCCACCTCGCATAATCGTTCAGTTTTATTGCAGTAATAAAGGAGTTGTCTCGAATCGACGATCTTAATAAGCAGTGGCGTTGGGAAGTGCAAAAAGAATAAAGTTGTGGAATTAGTGCCGGCGTTGAGGAAGAGAGACTGATTTCTGCGACGTGCAATCGCAGAAATCAGTCCATTCAGGGAGAATAGTCAGGGGTCGTGTCCATATTGAAAAAGTATAAAATAGTATGGGTAAATCCAAGTTAGAGTATATATGAGAGCTTGGACAGTTAAGGTTTTGAATTTATTTTAAAATTTTAATTTTTCCACAGTTCATTTTTAATCGTAACTTTTCATAACTTCTAAGTACAAGAACGATCACTTTGGGCTTGAATGGCCGAGTGTCTAGAGCTCTGGCGCGCGGTGTCATGGATGTTTGTAGTGCTTCAGAATGCAAGAAAGGCATGCAAGAAATAGTTTTCAAACAAGTCAATCTACCTTTTTTTAAAGACCTTTCGTTGGCATGCAAGAAATAGTTTTGGAAGAAATCAATCTACCCTCATTTTATAATTATCCAGTATAATATTTATTACAAATAAAAAAAGAAATAAAAATTTTAAAAATAATATGCATTTTTGAGTATTTAAATCTTTTACTAGATATTTTTTTGATCATATACATATCAACCAGTTTAAATCAAAGGCCAATATTAGAGACAGTACAGTTTCAATACGAATAATTTAAAGGCACCTTTCAATCTTAAAATGTGACTATGTAATGTAACAATTTTATAAAGATTCTTTCGTTGACATATAAAAGAGAGTTTTGAAACATGTCGTTCTATTCCATTGTACAATTATCCTACATAATATTTATTGTAAATAAAAAATAATAATATTTATTTTTTAGTTTCTTAAACTTTTACTATATATTGTTTTGACCATATACATATCAATCAGTTTTTATCAAAGGTCAATATTATGGACAGTAGAGTTTCAGCGTAAATTAAAGGCACCTTTCAATATTAAAAACAAAAATTTGAAACTCAGTCAGTCATGATTTTCTTAACAACTTTTCTTCCAAGCTACAAAACGACCTTAAAAAAAATTCTCTCTACCAAACCCAAGTAATAATAATTCCATCATCTTCCTAATTAGATTCAAACATCGAGTTTATCGAGAACAGAAACGAACAAAAAAAGAAATTGAAAAGGGGGAACTCTGCCCTAATTTGTTGCTTTTTCACAGCTCCCCTGCAGCCCATAACAAACACTCGACCCATGAAGAGCCTTTTTAAAGAGACTTGCCCATAATTAAAAGGAGGTACTGGAGGAGGTGGTGAGTGGGGAGACGCTTAATCGGGGTTTAACGTCATAGCTACACGATCTCTTTTCTAGTGCATCCGCTGTTTTTCGAGGGATTCTCTTCCAAAAGGGGTGGTTTTAATTTTTTTTTTCTTGTTCTTTTTTTCCCCGCACCTCGCATAATCGTTCAGTTTTATTGCAGTAATAAAGGAGTTGTCTCGAATCGACGATCTTAATAAGCAGTGGCGATGGGAAGTGCAAAAAGAATAAAGTTGTGGAATTAGTGCCGGCGTTGAGGAAGAGGGACTGATTTCTGCGACGTGCAATCGCAGAAATCAGTCCATCCAGGGAGAATAGTCAGGGGTCGTGTCCATATTGAAAAAGGGTAAAATAGTATGGGTAAATCCAAGTTAGAGTATATATGAGAGCTTGGACAGTTAAGGTTGTGAATTTATTTTAAAATTTTCATTTTTCCACAGTTAATTTTTAATGGTGATTTTTCATAACTTCTAAGTACAAGAACGATAACTTTGGGCTTGAATGGCCGAGTGTCCAGCGCTCTGGCGCGTGAATGGATGTTTGTAGTGGTTCGGAATCCACTTTAAGCCGTAGGTCCCGGTCTCAAATGATAGGGGCCTGATGGTCGAGTGGCTAGAGCTCCGGCGCTCGGTATCATAGGTTTCGGGTTCTAATCCCGGTGGGGCCGTGGATGTCTAGTGGTTCGGAATCCACTTAAAGACGTAGATCCCAGTCTCATATGAGTGTAGAGTGTCACAGAGCCCAGTCAGACTTCTCACCCACATCATTCCCAAACTGCATAGGGCCAACTCAACTCTAGACACAGTGATGGGGTATGGTGTAGTAGTAGTGGTCTCATTGTACGTTTTTGTAGTTTAATATATCAAAAAGTGATGAAACATGCTGATACATAATTAATTAGAATATGTAAACAGATTTTGATTTTTTTGTTAAAATCCTCAGTCTTTCATATACTAGTAGGTTTATTTTGACCATTTTCAGATTATGATGATAGAAAAATTTCTGATGGATAACAAATCTCTCCATTACTACCATCTCTTTGATCAGCCATTTATTTTTTTTTTCTTTTGTTTTTCAAAGTTAAGGGAAAAACAAGAATAATTACTGTGACCTCCAAATCAATCATTTTTAGGCCTAGTCTTTCAATAATCTTCCCAAACGCCTTGTTTTACCTCACCAAACAATCCGCTAAACTAGATAATTTCGTATAAAATTTTTCTGACCTTACTACTCCAACAACCCATAGAGGAGGTATACGAAATGTCGGGATGTAGTCAGTCAATTTAAATATTTCTGCAATACTGTTCCTAATTTTTATGTTGGACACATTACAAATGAAGATATAGATATATAAAAATAATATTAAAAATGCAGACACATAACCGGCGTCTATCACGGGTGACTATTAACAACGTAGAACGGGGGGGACAGTTCTAACACGAAGTGCAGGTCAAATGGTAAGAGTTCAAAGAGTAACAAAATTTGTAAAAGTTTCTAAGTAGTTCTAGATATGCAGCAGTTTCGACACCTTGTGTCTTAACTTTAACCAATTAATATAGTACAAGTCAAGTGACCAACGGCCGTACCATGCTGAATATACCGGTTCTCGTTAGATCACCGAAGTCAAGCATCATTGGGCGCGGTCAGTACTTGGGTGGGTGACCACCTGGGAACACCGCGTGCCGTTGGCATTCACAAATTTGGGACCTGAATGGCCGAGTGTCTAGCGCTCTGGTGCTCGGTGCCACAGGTTTCGGGTTCGAATCCCGGCGGTGCCATGGATGTTTGTAGTGGTTCGGAATCCACTTTAAGTCGTAGAGTCCCGGTCTCCTATGACTGTAAGAGAGTCACGGAGCCAAAGTCAGACTTCTACCTACGGGTGCTCCATCACAACAGAAACTGCTTCCTTCCCCTTCAATCATGAGTACGTATGGGCTCGTGGGCTTGGCCAGCCAAGTGGGATAAGAAACAACAACACAAGTCAAGTTTTCAAGGTTATTTGGGTCAGATCTGTTTCTTTTAATAATTAATTGAATATTTTTTCATACAGAAACACTTGTTTGTCATCATGAACTTTGATAATATGTTGAATTTAATCATGGATAGCCACTTTGGGGTATTAGTGCCGCTTCTTATGTAGAATAATGAATTCTGAAAAAATTTCCATGAAAATCCTCCTCATATTCAATATAGAATAGAAAGAGTAGTTCTAATTGACTTAAGGAACTTCACAGTCATAATCAAATCCATTTGTAATTAATCTATTCTAGGACTAACCTTTCAATAGTCTTCTCAAACGCCTTGTATCTTGAGTTTTAACCAATTAATATTGTACAAGAAAAGTTTCAAAGAAGGTTATTTGGCCCAGATATGTTTCTTTCGGTAATTCATTCAACATTTGTTCATGCATAAACACTTGTTTGACATCATGAATGCTGCTAAAAGTATGCTGAATTTAATGATGGATAACTACTTCGTGATATCAATGCCACTTCTTATGTAGAATAAGGAATTCTGAAAAGCTTTTCAATGAAAACCTCCTGATATTTAATATAGAATAGAAGCAGTAGTTCCTACTGAGGAAAGGCCCCACAGTCATAATCAAGTCTATTGGAGTGACAGCAAGCTCTTCATCAATTGTAATAAAACTCAATTAGATTGATCGCTTTTCGTGTAAGTTAGGCAAATGAATATATATATAATAGGATATTTCTAATACAAAATTAAAATTTTATATTTTTAATTGTAAATGAATAGTGTATCTAACAAACATAATAATAAACAATTTGAAAATCTAAAAATCATTGTTTCATAATTTTTTTTTAATTACAAAAGTAATATGCTTTTGTTTTCATAACAATGACCTCTTAAAGCGATCAATCTTCACTATTGGTGATGAAGAAAAATGAGTGATTGCTTTTAGAATTCCATAATGTTATTTTCTATTCTAAGCCAGAACTAAGAAAGTAATGAAAAAGAAGAAAAACAATGAAAATAAACTTGAATAAAAGATGAAAGCACCCTTATCTTCTCAGAGTATGTCCCTTTTGCTATGAAATATTCTTCTTATGTATCTTCTTCAATGGCGCAATAGCCCCATGGTGAGCCAAGGCCGTCTGTCTATTGACAGATTCCGAAACATGAGATGTTTGCTTTTAACATTGTAGGATTGTCAGCCCAACGCTCTACTATCATATTAGACCGGGATCGTCTTATATATGTTGTTATTATTATGTATTCATGTTGTTATTAGTTTTAAGATAATATTGTAATCAAATTTTCACTATCATATTCATTCTGAATGACATTGCAATCAAATTTTTATTGTATCATATTCATTCTAAAAGACATTGCAATCACATTTTCATTGTATCATATTCATTCAAAAAGACTTAAAATCAAATTTTCATTGTATCATATTCATTCAAAAAGACATTGCAAATTAAATTTTCATTGTATCCTATTCATTCAAAATAACATTGCAATCAAGTTTTCATTGTATCATGTTCATTCAAAAAGACATTGCAATCAAATTTTTATTCGTAGATCTTATTACTAATGTATTATGCACAATAGGTCTACAAAAAAAAATCGCATTGTAATAAAATTGAGAGATTTCAAAAATATGTTTTATTTTTTATAATATAAGAACTATAAAGATAACAAGTTTAATTTTCTTTGAAACTATTTTTTTATGAGATGAACAGACAATCATAAAAGTGTCATAAATCATTTCTCGGCATTTTCTCCATTAATAAACATTATGATTTCTGGAAGCAAAATGGCGACAGAACAAATTCAATGAAGATATCTGTGTTTATATTTTCGTTTGTATTTGACAGCATAGATTTAATATCTTTATTTTTAATTTTTATGTATTTGACTTTATTTTTTTTTTTTTTTTTTTTCCGGATCTAACTTACATGCATTTTATTGGAGGATTGAACTTCATATTATTTTGAATTTTCACATATTTCAGGGTTAATGCTTTTTATTTATTTTGCATTTTTATTCATTTTAATGTTTATTTTTATTTATTTTAATTAAATTATATAGTGTGTACATATTTATAAGATGATACAAAATGTTGAATTGCAGTGAAATAATAGATTAAAATAATAATTTTTTTTTCTGAATTTCCTGAATTCGAACACTGACAACTTCATTCTTACATGTTCTCTACAAACCACAATGAAATATTTTACTAAAAATGAAGAAAAAACATCAGTTTTTAGTAAATATTTTAAAGATCTATAATTTAAATAATAATTAGTGTTCTAAACTGATTTAAAACACTTATATTTCTTTTTATGACTACGGTAGATGAAGCTGAATAATTGTTTGATTTATTATTAACGAAGTTTTTTGTTTCTTCAAAACTAGAAACAATGATATTATTGATGAAGAAAAAAATGTTGAATTATTTATTTATAAGTTCACAATACATTTTAAATTATAAGAATAGTATATCTCATTTTTCTAGTTTTTCGTTTAAGAGAGATTGGAATGTGAACTTATTTCAGAGAGAATAATTGATATTATTGATTCAAAAAAATATATATTAAATTATTTAATTATAAATTCATAATACATTTTACATTATGAGAATTATATACCTCATTTTTCTAATTTTTCCTTTAAAGAAGATTGGAATATGAATATATTTCAAAGAGAATAACTGATATTATTAATACAGAAAAAAAAACTGTTAATTTTTTTATTTATAAATTTACAATACATTTTAAATTATGTGTATATATTTCTAAAACTAATTTAAGCATGAAAAATATCTAAATATTAAAAAAAAGCTGTTATATGTGGAATTTTGTTTTGGCCATATATACGTTATTAAAATGATGACACATAATAACCTCCTTAATTAATACATTGCACTTACGTTTTAATTATAAGAAGGAACCGCCATTAGCATTCCTTGAGAAAAACGTTAAATGACAAAGATAAATCTTTTTTCATTTAATTTAAATTTCCACAACACACTAAATGAGGAATTTGTTAAATTGGAGTTCGTTAAATTAGATTTGTACCTATTTTTTTAAAGAACATATAAAATATTTATTAAAATATATTGGTATGTAACAAATTTATTTTATAGCAATATGCGAAGTAATAAATATTATATTTTGTAGTATGGAAAATTAAAATGATTTCGGCAAGATTCAAATATTCTTGAATAGTTTTTTTTTTTTTTTAATTACTTATAAATTTTTATTTACTTTAGCACATTTCTTTTTCAACAAGAAATGATTTTTTTTCTATATTCTCGCCTGTAAATGCTGTTTTGTTACACGATCAAACTTAATGATGTAAAGTAAATATCAGTGAGCCAACGGCAATACCATGCTGAATATACCGGTTCTCGTTAGATCACCGAAGTCAAGTATCATTGGGCGCGGTCAGTACTTGGGTGGGTGACCACTTGGGAACACCGCGTGCCGTTGGCATTCACAAATTTGGGACCTGAATTTCCGAGTGTCTAGTGCTCTGGCACTCGGTGCCACAGGTTTCAGGTTCGAATCCCGGCGGTGCCATGGATGTTTGTAGTGGTTCGGAATCCACTTTAAGCCGTAGGTCCCGGTCTCCTATGACTGTAAGAGTGTCACGGAGCCAAAGTCAGACTTCTACCTACGGGTGCTCCATCATAACAGAAGCTGCTTCCTTCCCCTTCAAGCATGAGTACGTATGGGCTCGTGGGCTTGGCCAGCCAAGTGGGATAAGAAACAACAACAATAACAAATATCAGTGAGAGCTGCAGACTCATGGTAGTCTGAGGCCGTATGCCTGCTGACAGATTTCGAGACAGAAAATGTTTTCTTTTTATGGGGTAGGGTTGTCAGCCCAATGCTCTACAGTCATATTAGACTGGAAACTACAGTTTAAAGTGGATTCTGAATAACTACAAACATCCATGGCACCGCCGGGTCTCGAACTCGAAATCTGTTGCACACTTTATTTAACATACTAAATACAAGAAATGATTTTTCTATATTCTCGTCTGTAAATGTTGTTTTGTTACACGTTCAAACTTTATGATGTAAAGCAAATATCACAGAGTTTGTTTAAAATAAAAGTATTTTTCTATTACAGGATTTTTTTTAATAAAAGATTCATACGTTTTCTTTATAAAATTTTAGTATTTAATTTTAATTTAAATATGCTTTTAATGCATTACTATAATAAAAATATTTATGAATCCAATGTTATAAAAAGTTATTTTCTATATTCTCTTCTGTAAATGCTGGTTCTTTACACGGTCAAACTTTATAATGTAAAACAAATATCATTGAGTTTTTTTTAAACAAAATTATTTTTCGATTATATGATTTTTTTAATAAAAGATTCATATATTTAATTTATAAAATTTTAATTTTATAATTTTAAAATAAATATGTTTTGATTGCATGTAAAAAAATGTTTATGAATTCGAAGTAGCAACAACCCAAAAATTATTATAAAAGTTCAATTTCTTCGAATATAATACTTTTGCCCTACATTATTTAGATTATGAATAAATTCTAAATACTTCTATTAATCAAATATAAACTGTAATTTGATTCTAAAGTTTGGCTTTTGAAACTATTACAAATTTTTATTAATATTTACATAAGATTAAAAAAATAATTGAAATATTAAAAAAACTAAATCAATCTATATTAAAAAAATATAACATCTAGGGTTATAGGGTCCTAATTTTTCTGAACTCCTTATATCCATTTAATGACCAAATTATCAAATTAGTTCATTTTTAATGAAGATTTTTTTTTTAATTTTCTTTTTTTAATGCAATAAATATTTTAAAAAGTAATCTTTAGTTTTATAAATGCATGTCTTTATATTATATTTATATGAATTAAAGCATTGAAAAATAAGTTGTGACCAGTTAAAAAAATTAATGTGTTTAAGAAGTAATCTTTAATTTTATAAATACATGTCTTAAGAAGTATGTTTTAGAAGTAATCTTTAATTTCAATATTATATTTATATGTATTAAAGCACTAAAAAATAATTTGTGACCAGTTAAAAAATTAATGTTTTTAAAAAGTAATCTTTAATTTCATAAATACATGTTTTAAGAAGTATGTTTCAGAAGTAATCTTTAATTTCTATATTATTTTTATATGTATTAAATCATTGAAAAATAATTTGTGACCAGTTAAAAAATTAATATTTATTAACGTTTTAATTAATGTTTAAATATTTTAAGAATTATAATTTAATTTTATAAATACATATAATTTTATAAAACATGTAATATTATAAATACATATTTTTATATTATATGTATATGTATTAAAACATTGAAAAATAGTTAGTGACCAGTTCTATCTCTAATTTTATAAATACATATTTATATATTTTATTTATATATATTAAGGCATAGAAAAATAATTTGAAACCAGTTAAAAAATTAATGTTTTAAAACAAAGGAAATATAAAATGTAAATTGTGGATCGTACTCTAATACTGCATAAAAGAAAAAGGAAAAAAAATCTAAATTCTGGTAACTGTGCAGAAAGTTAATTTGGACACAGCCCCCTAAATGAAGTTTCGATTCAATCTACCGTCGGTATTTCGTTTGACCTACTTTTACATTTAATGTTCCTATTAAGCGAAATAGAAAACAGCAGTTCAACATTTCCACGCTGTTTTTTTTTCCACATCCTTTTTTTTATTTTTTTTTTATTTTATATCTTTAAATCATGTTGAAACTTGATGCTTTAAAACTAGCTCGAGAGTTGGATGAAGAAAAAAAAAGTTTTTCTTAACAAACAAAAAATAGTTTAAACCCAAAGTATAAATAATGTTCAAGAGTTTTTCGGAAACATCATAGAAAACTTTAATAAGAATTTATCATATCGCTGATCAGAAAAATATCGTTGACTTTTTTTTTGTATTTTAAAACTTTTACCTTTCTTTTAGTTGTGTTTGGGAATTTTTAAATATTTTTCTTCATAATCTTAGCTGACATATGAATTTTTAAATTTTAAGGCTAAATGTTTTATTTAGAAGAAATAAAATAAAAATAAAAATAATTCATATATTATAATTGTAAACAGCTTTTTAAGAATCTATTTGTATAAATACAAATTGTTAGGAATGAATTAAAATAAAACATTTATCATCAACAATTTGTAAAATGATATTTCACAAATTTTATTTTAATATTATTTTGAATTAAAAGTTTATTTAAATAAGTATTTTAGTTCTTTTTTAAAAAAGGTATCGTGAATTATAAATTTATCAATTGTAATACAATGTATGATAATTGGATTTTAGGTTGAAACTTGGTAGATTTCATAGTGAGACTAACTAGGAAGAACATGATGTTGTAAATTGTTCTAGTTTCAAAACGCATTGGCCTGGTGGCCGAGTGGCTATAGCTTTGGCGCTCAATACCACAGGTTTCGAGTTCCATGGATGTTTGTTGGGGTTCGAAATATACTTTACACGTAGGTCCCGGTCTAATAAGATCGTAGAGCATTGTGGGGGTAGTATAAATCGCGTCCGTAGCATATCTTTGACCTACACGTGCCCCCTGGGTAGTGCTAAATGAGTAACAGCGGATACAACCGTTGCTTATGGCATAAAGATTAACTGTCTCTGTAATGCCAGCTGCATTAGAACAACAACATCAAAACTGATATTTAATCAATTAATGCTTAGACACTAGAACTTAATTGGATTTCATTTAGATTTGATTGCAAATTGTAGAAATATTTAATTTTTAATTTCATTGTGGATTTTGTTAAAATAAATGATTTAAGAAATGTAATAAGTATTGCAAACAATAATTTTAAAAAATTCCCAAGTTTATGATTTTAACGTAAACATTATATCCAATGATGATAACAGTAAATAAAATACTTATATAAAAATAACAATAAAATTAAAAGACAATATGTCCGACTCGTGGCTCAGGGGCAATGCGCGCAGTTGGTAAGCATTAAGACAGAGGTTAAATCCGCTAGCTTTGTTATAGACACTGTTTCAATAAAGCTAGTAGACGATGTTCGGCATCTTGCCTCGTGAGTCGGATTACCTGATGGTAGTTTTCTGGGTTTTCTCCCATACGATATGGAAATACGGAGTAGTTTCACCTAGAGGCACTTCCCTCCTTATTCAGCCTCATAAAGGTAAGTTAGACTTCTGCCTACGGGTGTTCCATCGCTACAGAAGCTGCCCCTCCTTCCATGAGAACCCACGGGTTCATGGACTTGGTCTAAATGTTGCTGTCTACCAAGTGGAATATGAAACAAAAAAAGGCAATTTAAATTGTAGTATTAGGATGTTTAATTGCTTTAAAATAAAGCAGTAGTATGAGAAAATTTAAAAAGTAATTAGAGTTAGAATGTCGAAATAGTAATTATATAACAAAAGATGACAAAAATGTATTGTTTAAAAAATATTTTTAAATCTTTTGTAATGCTTAGAATGCTCCAGCGCATGAACTATGTTTCAGTTCATCTGTTGATATTAGCATGATGAGAACATTAAATAGATGAGTCAACACCATCCATTATAATTGTATGAGTGGGGGAGAAAGGGATGGTGGATAAGGAACTCCTTGGGTAATGATACCATAATGATCCACCAGATAAGGGTGGACACCTGAAAGACCTTTATTATTCTCTTATTGAAGAATTCATTCGGAAAGTCCAATCGTCGACATTATGTTCTTTATTTAAATTTTTTATCGAATATTTATACTAATTCTTTTGATCCATTTAAAAAATAATTTTTTATGCATACAATATATTTTATCTTGTGTTTGGTCCTTTTATGGTTTTCCTAAAACAGGCGTGGCCAACCCATTGAACATTTTTCCAGTCCGTGAGATTTATCACACTTTTACAAAATATATTTTATTTTATAATGGCCAAAGTAGTGAAAACCAATGTATTAAAAAAATGCATTATGTGTAAATCCATATATTTAAAAATGAACTGTCGAAATGATGAGAAAAAATTAACTTTGATTTTAAAATAATGATCTTGCTAATATATGACAGATAATTGCCTGTTTTATTGATGAGTTTACAGTAATGAGCTGGCAGAAGAATTAAATTATATTCTGCGAATTCATGATGCGCGCACATCTATTTGCAAACGCTAAGTGAAAGACTGGAGAAACAAATATCGTCCTAGTAAAATAAATATTTTTTAATGATTTCAGTTTTCATTTAATTTATATTTATATATTTTTTATATTTCATTTTTAGTGTTATATATATCTTTACAATGTGCGTTTAGTATCATTACAATTATATTATCTCTATTTACATGTAAGAACAATAGTTAATACAAAAATAATAACTCATTATGTTTCAATTTTTCACTCCAAAAAAATGTTTATAGTAGGTCTAATCTTATATGGAGATACATAATTTTATATGCGGCCCGCAGAGTTAGGATGTATTTCCAAAGTGGCCCGAAAGATCTTTTGGGTTGACCAGCCCTGCTCTAAAAGATTTTAATATAAAATCATGGATTATATTGTAAGTTAGTTTTTATATTTTTACAGTTATATATAAAAGAAATATAAAAACACAACTTACACAGATTGTTTGACAGAAAATAATTTGTACTAATACAAAATCAATTTAACCTTTTTAATTCTATTTCGAACATTGTGAATGATGATTTAGACTTTTCTGTATTTAAACATAATATGGATTCAAATATGATATGCATTCAAATGCTTCAAATTCTGCTTATTCAGTGAACATTTAACTGAACTGGTGTACCTCACTTTAATTCCATCCCATTTTTGTTAGTAGAATTTTCTCAAATAAATTACAATTTTGCAAACAGCAAAGCTAAGATAACAGAAAGGTGATTCACACCAACACAAATCATCAACAGCAAAGCTGCTTTCTTTAGTGAAGTTTTTCAGTCGATGAAATATGTATATATTCCAAACCATGAAAAATAATCTTTACTAAGACTGTTGCTAATACTGGTTTCTTGCAAACCAATAACTAAATATTTAATTAATTTATTTGTTTTGGCCGTGTGATATTTTTTATTTATTTTATTTTTTTGCTTTTCTTTTCAAATGCTTAATCGTGGAAACAAAATTAATTACGCTTCTTTTTCCTTTTGCTAAACTCTCTCAAACTGAACTCCTGCAAGACTTTTATTATTATCGTATTGATGAAACCATTCAAGTAGTCCAATCGTCGATATTATGTTCTTTATTTAAGTTATTATCTAATACTTATAATAATTCTTTGATCCATTTAAAAAATAATTTCTTATGCCTAAAATATACTTTAGCTTGTGTTTTCTTATTTTCTTGCATTTGGTCACTTTATAATTTCCCTAAAAATATTTTTAAAATAACATAAGGGATTATATTGTAAGTTAGTAAGGATTAAGAAACTATTTTATATTTTTACAATCATATCTAAACGAAATATAAAAACACTACTTACACAGACTGTTTGACAGAAAATAATTCGTACTAATACAAAATCAATTTACCCTTTTCAATTCTATTTCGAACATGGTGATATGCATTCAAATGTTCTGGTTATTCAGCAGAACATTTAACTGAACTGATGTATCTCGCTGCAATTCCGCCATCCTGATGAATGACATTGAATCAGCAGGTTGAATTACTATGAGATAAATTATAGCTTTGTAAATGCTCACCTACATATGCAAATCATACTATAGCTAATAATGATGATTCAAGAGGGCTAACTCCAGCCATTATAATGCAGGTGTATCGGGTGGTATTAAAATTCCTTTGACCAGTTTCTTCTATGAAATTAGATTTAAAATATCTTTTTATTTTTTTAAATTTGAAAACTTTAGTTTTTTTATGTAATTAGGTATACTGTTAAATACAATATATTAGTTAAGAAAATAATAATAATAATAAATATAATAATAATAATAGTTTAAAAACTTTAGTTTTTTTTATGTAATTAGGTATATTGTTAAAAATAATATATTAGTTAATAAAATTATTACTTGGATAATTTATCCTCAAAGGAGTTAAATCCAGAAATTTTCTTTACAGAGCTGTTAGCATTTCAGTAAAATTTCCGGTATTATATTTAATTTTCCTCGTACAAAGCATAGATAGAAAGGATTTTCTTAAATGAAATGAAAAAAACTTTTACATTAAAATTTTGGTATTCTCGTACAACTTATTGAAAAATTTGTTGACTTACATTACAATTTCTTATATTTAAGACAACTTCCATAGAAAAAACTTTCCACTGTTAAATTAGTTAATTAACTTCATTGCAGATAAAAAAAATGAGGATACATATATATATGTATATATATCCTCATTTTATAATCCTCAATTCTATATATAATTACTGTTATTTTCTTTCCGTTATCATTGCCTTTTTCATATGTGGATGTTTAAAAGTCATATGAGCCTGAAAATAATTTAAAAGATTTTTTTTTAATACATTACTATATAACAAACAAAATATCTTCCCAGTAAATAAAATTGTCCCAATCTCAGTAATATAATTGTCCAATGACAATGATTTGATAACAGTACGTTTGCACTTAGATGTGGGAAAGCTTGTGATTTTGGTATTCTGCAGTGGCAAACATCATACTCTGTTATGATCCTCGAGTGACCAAAAGACCAACGATATCTAATATTTATCTGCTACCAGTTTATAACATTGAAAGTACAGTAAGAAATTTAAAACGTATGAACAAATCCCATTATACATATAACCATACATACATACATATATATATATATATATATATATATATATATATATATATATATATATATATATATATATATATATATATTGTTGTTATCATTACCTTTTTCCCAGTAAATAAAATTGTTCAAATGTCAATAACAGTATGGCTAACAGTATGTTTACACATACAATGAGGAGGAATGAGTTTATGAGAATGGGTTGTTTACAATTCAAATGAGGACAAGCCTGATATTTTGGTATTCTATACTGGCATGCATCATACTCTGTTATAATACTCGAGTGAGCAAACGACTAACGATATCTAATATTCATCTGCTACCACTTTATAACATCCAAAGTACAGTCAAAAATTTAAAACGTAATTGCAAACCACATTGTGCATATACAAGGGGTTATCAAAGTAATGGGAACACCTGTGAATAAAAGTGATATTAATATAATGATAAATATAATGATAGCTACCGCTTTTTTTAAAATAGAAATGTATATATTCTGGTAGTACATGGTAGCTTTATTGAAGTTCTGTAAGTCTTGGATCTATTTCAAACGCGTCAAATGTCGAACCTTTCAGATTTTCAAATAGGCCAAGTTTTAGGAGCTCGTCTAGATGTAGCAAGTGTAACTGAAACATCCCAACTTTTAGGCTTTTCTAGAGGAACGGTGTCTAAAGTCATTACAGCATTCACACAGCGTGGCAAGACAAAGCTCGGCAAAGCAAAAGAGTGGACTTAAAGAGAAGCTCAGTGAAAGAGACCGACGGGTATTGAAGCGGATTATCATGTCTCAAAAGCGAACAACTGCAGCAAAAATGAACATAGAATGAATCCATTCCTAGGCGAATCCAAGCTGTATTACATATCAAAGGTGGTCCTACACCATACTAATAAAAAATTCTTTATAGATCTATGGTGTTTCCATTATTTTGATAGCCGCCTGTATATATTGTTGTTACCTTTTCCCAGTAAATAAAATTGTCCAAGTGACAAGGGTTCGATAACAGTACGTTTACGCATATATGTGGACAAGCCTTTGTTTTTGTTACTCTGCAGTGGCAAACATCATTCTCTGTTATGCTCCTCGAGTGAGCAAACGACCCAACGATATCTAATATTCATCTGCTCGACGGGGTTGTCGTTCCCACAGCTCTGATCACCTATTGGACAAAAACCGGTGATCCGCGAACTGCAACATCCCTCGCTTCGATGAGCCGACGGCCATGTTTTGTCTCATTATGACGCTCATGCGGAAGGACAGCAAAAAGAATAGAGAGTAAATGAAGGTCTCTTTTTCTCGTGGGTAGGTTAATGAAGAGTTTTTGACGCATCACTCGCATGGAAGGCTTTTTTCTTTTGTTTGTTATGAGGTGAGAGGTAAAAGAGATGATGTGCCATGGTTAATTACCATGACTTAATATAGGTTTAACTTGGAATTTGGCAATACTTGATTCGAATTTACCATCAACATTGTTTGTGATTTGATTTGTTATTCTACTTTGAGAATTGGAGAAGTCAAATTAATTATAGAATTTTCAATTGTATGATTTTTTCCGACAAATTGTTAATTTTTTGCTTTTTTAAAATTTAATTTTGAAAACTTTTTTAATCTAGTAATTTACTTTTATAGAATGGAGGCCTGAATGACAGAGTGCGTAGCGCTCTGGCGCTCGGTGCCGTAGATGTTTGTAGTGTTTCTGAATTCACTTTAAACCGTAGACCTCGGTCTCATATGATAGTAAAGCGTAGTCTTGAGGTTTAGTCAGTCTTCAGCCCTCGTGGTTCCTCGCTAAAGTAAAGCTGCATATGGAGCTGCTACCCTTAGCCATGGCCCAGTCGCCTGCGATGGGGTCTTTTGGACTGGTGCAGGGTTGTTAGTAACAACAACTTTTTTAGAATTTTAGTCTTGGTTGCATGTCTCATTTGCTATAATTTGATTTAGAATTTTGTGTTTAATTGTTAGGATTGATTGTTTTTTAACGATATAATTTTAACGATATTCACATTTAAATACAAGAGTTTAAATTTGTAATTTTATAAATTTTTCCCATTTTCCATTGTATATTTATTTAGATAACCTTTTATTTTAACTTTTTACCTACCTGTACAATTAATTAATTATTATTAATTTCGATTATTCGCCATATGTGGTAACACAGATGTCTTGTACTGTTCGTAATTCAATTCACTTACAATCGCAGACATTTATTTGGCACACTTTGGCGAAAAGAAATATTGACGCCAAATTCCAAACGCTCCTATTCTACGATTTTGTATGCAATTCTGCGATATTTTATTCTACGTTATAATATAGACTATATAAATATTGTAACTGAAGAAGTCTCTGTCCTAAAAAATGGTACTAAGAATATTAAAGACTCTCTTCATAATTAAATATTTATTAGCCTAACAATAAATATTAAGATAAATTTACTATATCTGGAGAACATATAAGGAATAGGTATATGCTCTACATGTTAGAATGTTTTTCATTCGTCATTTACAATAACAACTTAACAGTCATTATACACTGAAGTGACAAAAGTCATGGGATACCTCTTAATATCGTGTCGGCCCTCCTTTCGCCCGGCGAAGTGCAGAAAATCGACGTGGCATGGACTCAACAAGTCGTTGGAAGTCTTCTGCAAGAATATTGAGCCATGCTGTCTCGATAGACGTCCATAATTGTGAAAGCGTTGATGGTGCAGGATTTTGGGCACGAACAGACCTCTCGATGATGTCCCATAAATGCTCGATGGGATTCATTTCGGGCGATCTAGGTGGCCAGATCATTCGTTGGAATTGTCCAGAATGTTCTTCAAACCAATCGCGAACAGTTGTGGCCCTGTGACATGGCGCATTGTCATCCATAAAAATCCCATCGTTGTTTGGGTACATGAAGTCTATGAATGGCTGCAAGTGATCTCCAAGTAGCTGAACATAAGCATTTCCAGTCAATGTTCGGTCCAGTCGCACCAGAGGACCAAGTCCATGCCATGAAAAACAGCCCACACCATTACGGAGCCACCACCAGCTTGAACAGTGCCTTGCTGACAGTTTGGATCCATGGCTTCGTGGGGTCTGCGCCACACTCGAACCCTACCATCAGCTCTTACCAACTGAAATCGTGACTCATCGGACCAGGCCACGGTTTTCCATTCATCTAGGGACCAACCGATATGCTCACGTGCCCACGAGAGTCGCTGCAAGCGATGTCATTCTGTCAGTAAAGGCACTCGAGTCGATCTTCTGCTGGAATAGCCCAAGAAAGCCAAATTTCTCCGCACAGTTCTAACAGACAAGTCCCTTGTACGTCCCACATTGATTTCTGCGGTTATTTGACGCAGTGTTGCTTGTCTGTTAGAATTTACGACTCTTTGCAGACGTCGCCGGTCTCGGTCTTTAAGTGCAGGCGGTCGACCACTGCGCTGTCCATGGTAGGATGTTATGCCTGAAATTTCATACTCTCGGCACACTCTTGACACAGTGGATCTGGGAATGTTGAATTCCCTAACGATTTCCGAAATGGCGTGACCCATGCGTCTAACTCCAACTAACATTCCGCGTTCAAAGTCTGTTAATTCCCGTCGTGCGGTCATCATCACGTCAAAACTTCTTCACATGAATAACTTGAACAGAAATGAAAGCTCTGCGAAAGCACTGCGCATTTATACCTGTTCTACGCGATGCTACTGCCATCTGAAAATTTGCATATTGCTATCCCATGACTTTTGTCACTTCAGTGTATATAGATATAATATTTTTGTATAGCCAACGGTCGTACCATGCTGAATATACCGGTTCTCGTTAGATCACCGAAGTCAAGCATCACTGGGCGCGGTCAGTACTTGGGTGGGTGACCACCTGGGATGCCGTTAATGGGACCTGAATGGCCGAGTTTCTGGCGCTCGGTAAAACTTTTCAAGCTGCCAATGTTTGCTTTAAGCCGTAGGTCCCGGTCTCCTATGAAATTCAGGCTTCTAACAAATGAATCATAGTCCATTTAATAAGAAACAACAACAAATATTTTTGTGCATTTAAAAAACTTTTCATTTGCTGCCTACATGAAATTCATTAACAAATGAAATAATGTAATAATTTTTTAAAAATTATTTTATAAAATAAATTATTTTTTGATATTTAAACAATATTTTCCTCAAATTTCATAAATTTCTCAATTCTTATTGTAATTTCTTTAATAACACACTAAAATAAAAATATTTAACAAAAATCTGTATCCTTCTCACATTAAATTTCTCATTTTTAAAGTTATTAATCTAAAATTATTAATTTAAATATACAGTGAACTTACAACAAGTAAATCACCAAAAAAAGACACAAGGCAAAATCCACTATAACGCCTTCGTCAAAGTTCAACTTACTTAAAATAGCTCACTTTAAAAAGCCAAAGGAATTTTTTTAAAAAAAAAAAAGGAAACTTATTTCTTTAGCAAGCAAGAACGATTCAGAAAGATTCAATTTATTCCTCCTCTTCGCCAAAGTTTTTGAAAAGAGCCAACTTTAACTCCATCTTGCGAGCAAGCATTTAAGTGAATTTCTCCGCTTCTGCAACAAACATTGACATACTTGGCACACTTTGGCGAAAAGAAATTTTTGACACCAAATTCCAGAGGCCCCTATTCTGCGATTTTGCCTATATTTTATTCTACGTTATAATATTGACTTAGTAAATATTGTAACTCAAGAAGTCCCTATTCTAAAAAATGGAATTAAGAATATCACAAGCTTTCTTTGCAATTAAAAATTTACTATTACCATAACTATAAATATTTAAAAAAATTATCTATAATTGGGAAAAATATCAGGAATCGCTATATGCTCTACATGTTAGAATTTTTACATTCATCGTTTACAATAATAACTCCACAGCCATTCATATATAGAGATAATTGTTTCGTGAATTTAATGTTTTTAATAACTTTGCCAGTATGAAATTCATTAACAAATGAAATAATGTAATCTGCTTTTTTTAATTTATTTGTAAATGATAGTCTACAAAATTTATTCAGTTTCCACTGCCACTAATTTAAAAGTAAACGTACATATCTAAATTTATTTTCCATACATATATAAAAGTTATTTTTTGATATATAAACAATATTTTCCCCAAATTTCCTAAATTTCTCAGTTATTATTGTAATTTCTTTAATTACTCACTGAAATAAAAAAATATATAACAAACAAATCTGTATCCTTAATTATAATATATTAAAAAAATTTAAGAAGTATTATTCTAAAATTATTAATTTAAAAACCCAAAATATCAAGTGAGTTTACAACAAGTAAATCACAAAAAAGGCACAAGGCAAAAAAATCCACTCTAACGCCTTCGTCAAAGTTCAACTTACTTAAAATAGCTCACTTTAAAAAGCCAATGGAACTTTTTTTTTTTAAAAAAAGAAATTTATTTCTTTAGCAAGCAAGAACGATTCAGAAAGATTCAATTTAATCCTCCTCTTTCGCCAAGGTTTTTGAAAAGAGCCAACTTTAAACTCCATCTTGCGAACAAGCATTTAAGTGAATTCCTCCGCTTCTGCAACTAAACATTGCGAAAAAAAAAACACAATAGCACCACCTAAACCTTACGCTGAATAAGAACGAAGGCATTTTGCATTTTTCTTTTTAAATTCAAACTGAAGAAAAGGGAACAGATATGCGGGCCCTTACATTTTAAATTCCGTAAGAACGCCCGTTTTAAACATAAAAGAAAAACAGATAATACGTAGCATAAGTATTTGGTGGAAGGAAAAAAAATGGCTTCCAATTTCGATATGCAATTGAGGCAATAGTAGCAATGAATAAAATATGAAAAATATGATTGCCATTTCTTTCAAAATGGTGATTTTTTTTTTTTGAAAAATATGTGTGATGTCGTTTAAAGTTTTCTTTCGGTAGCATTTGATACATATGAACTCATTTCTTAACATTTTATTTCATTTAAATATTGTTATGTGTGATGTGGTGAGGGTAATTATCTTCACAATGTAATTACCTTTCCTTTTTTAACGGTATAATGCATAAGCGTTAGTGATGTAATTTTTTAATTAACATCTCTTTTTAATTATATTATAAAAGAATATTGTTTTGTATAACAATGAATACTGTTTTTGGTACATGTATTGCAAATCTTCATAATTTCTGTCGATTTTATTTGAATTATTTTAGTTGGTAGAAAATTTTATTATATGATGTATATAAATTTAATGAATGGTAATCCATTCACTATGACCTCATAACACAAGATAATTCAAAATGAGTCCTCTGATTACAAACGATAATGTATTTACTTTTATTATTCTTTTATTTTTTTTAACAACAAATATTTAATAAATATATTTTTTTAATAAAAAAATGGCTTCCAATTTCGATATGCAATTGAGGCAATAGTAGCAATGAATAAAATATGAAAAATATGATTGCCATTTCTTTCAAAATGGTGATTTCTTTTTTTTTTTTTTTTTTTTTTTTGAAAAATATGCGTGATGTCGTTTAAAGTTTTCTTTCGGTACGATTTGATACATATAAATTCATTTCTTAACATTTTTCATATTAAATTTTATTTTATTTAAATATTGCTATATTGGATGGGATTACATCTTAAAATAATTACCCTCATCTTCACTATGTAATTACCTTTCCTTTTTTAATTGTATAATACATAAGCATTAGTGATGTATTTTTTTAATTAACATTTCTTGCTGAATTATATTATGAAGGAATATTGAGTTTATATAATTTTAAGCTTTTTATGTATTACAAATCTTCATAATTTCTGTCGATTTTATTTTAGTTATTTTAGTTGATAGAAAATTTTATTAAGGGATTTATATAATGATTTTTATATAAATTTTCTAAATGGTAATCCATTCCCTATGACCTCATAACACAAGATAATTCAATATGATTCCTCTAATTACAAATGATTATGTATTATATACTTTTTATTATTCTTTTACTTTTTATTTGTTTGCGTGTTTTTAATTCTTTTTATACTTTTTATTATTTTTTTTTTATTTATACATTATTCACATTACTTTTTATTTTCTCTAAAAACAAATATTTGAAGAAGTAGGATTTTTTTTATTAAAAGTTTAAACTAATTAGAAATTTATTTAGAGGTACACCTCAAAAAGCAAGATAATACAAAACGACTCCACTAATTACGAGTGATAATGATAAATTACGACATAATTATTTCCTTATTATTGAGATTAATTACATCATTGTAAACAACGATTAAAAAGAAAAAAACTGAACACAATACAGAAGGATAATCAAAATTTTGTTTGAACACTTTATAAATGCTTTATGTGACTCACCTTGGTCAAATGGTAATCCATTCACCATGGCATAACACAGGAGGATTCAAAATGATTCCTCTATTATTGATTATTATAAATTACGATCATTATTTCCTTATTATTGATAAACAACATCACAACGATTAAAAAAAAAAACTGAACACAATACAGAAGGATAATAATCAAAATTTTGTTTGAACACTTTATAAATGCTTTATGTGACTCACCTTGGTCACATGAAAGTGGTAATCCATTCACCATGGCTTCATAACACAGGAGGATTCAAAATGATTCCTCTAATTACAAGTGATTATTATAAATTACGATGCAATTATTTCCTTATTATTGATAATAATTACATCATTATAAGCAACGATTAAAAGAAAAACTGAACACAATACAGAAGGATAATAATCAAAATTTTGTTTGAACACTTTATAAATGCTTTATGTGACTCACCTTGGTCACATGAGAGTGGTAATCCATTCACCATGGCCTCATAACACAGGAGGATTCAAAATGATTCCTCTAATTACAAGTGATTATTATAAATTACGATGCAATTATTTCCTTATTATTGATAATAATTACATCATTATAAACAACGATTAAAAGAAAAAAAACTGAACACAATACAGAAGGATAATAATCAAAATTTTGTTTGAACACTTTATAAATGCTTTATGTGACTCACCTTGGTCACATGAAAGTGGTAATCCATTCACCATGGCCTCATAACACAGGAGGATTCAAAATGATTCCTCTAATTACAAGTGATTATTATAAATTACGATGCAATTATTTCCTTATTATTGATAATAATTACATCATTATAAACAACGATTAAAAGAAAAAAACTGAACACAATACAGAAGGATAATAATCAAAATTTTGTTTGAACACTTTATAAATGCTTTATGTGACTCACCTTGGTCACATGAGAGTGGTAATCCATTCACCATGGCCTCATAACACAGGAGGATTCAAAATGATTCCTCTAATTACAAGTGATTATTATAAATTACGATGCAATTATTTCCTTAATTGATAATAATTATTCATTAAAATTATTAAAAGAAAAAAAACCGAACACAATACAAAAGGATAATCTTAAAGTTTGTTTGCATACTTTATTATGGTTTATGTTATTTATCACATAGTCCATATAATCTAGTCATCATGACCTCATAACACAAGATAATGCAAAATAGTCATTATTCTTCATCAATTCTTTTCGTAGAATATGTCAAAGAATATATTAAAAATAGGGGGAAAAAATAGGGATAGAAATTGTACAATCACAGTGGCAAAGAACATGCTTCACATTGTCAAAACTTAAAATGGATAAACATTTGGATTATTGTCCGTCTAAGCAAGGAAGTACATAGATACTAACCATAGCTTATAGTGAACTGCTTGTTATTTGTAATCAGAGAAATCATCTTGTGTTATGAGATTATGGTGAATAGATCACGACTTGGATGTTCGCATGTGATCAAGGAGAGCCACATAAAACATTTATTAAGTGCTCAAACAAAAAAAAATCATTTGTAATCAGAGAAAAAACATTTATGACATATTTGTAATCAGAGAATATTATCTTAATCCAAAACATATTTGAATCAGAGCAATGGTTATTTTTATCCTAAAATTTGTAAAATCATTTTGACATATTGAATCAATCAAATTACATTACATTTTTTATCATTCCTTACCTCATTGTATTTACCTTATTATTTTACATTTTATTTTGCCTTATTTATCTTTATTTTGTAACAGAATCTTTATGACCAAATTAATAATTATATCTATTGTATTCTTAACTTCTGTGATGACAATTATATCATAAATCGCATGAAAAACTGTCCAAGCCGTTTTCTTAAAAATAAAAATTTGTGATAGTGTTAAATAAATATCTTATTTAGAATAAATTCAATAAGGTACAACGAATTCTGGTAGGAAAGCGAACTTCCCATGATAAAAATAAAAAAAATTACAGCCACACTTTGATTGTGAAACTTGATAACAGTTAAAATATTGACATTTTGGGAATTTAACATCGTTAAGATATTAGCGTTCTTTATTCAACAACTTTCTTCATTGTCTTACCACTTTGGTGTTTAAACATCATCCTTACCTTATACAGGATGTCACGCCTTGGTTTTCAGGATTAAATACCTTTAATTACAAGAGCGTAATGGAGAAAATCAGAAAAACAACAGCCAAGCATACCAACTGTCTTTTTGAAATATTTCTCTCATCTTAGAATCATATAAGATTTTTTTTTTTTTTTTTTTTTTGCAAATCTGTGTAAACGATTTTGCAAAAAAACTACACTTTAATAAAATAAATGTAACTGCATTAAAAAAAAATTACTGAAATGGATAGAATATTTAAAAGCTGATTCCATTACTCCTGGTTCTATTTATTATCGAAGACCGTCATGATCCTAAGGAATTGAGCTTGCTTTTTTCTCTTTCCAATATGCTTCTTCATATTGGAAATGAGAAACCTTCGAAACCTCTTTCTTATGCAGTTCATATGAACAACGAGACGTATGACGACATGAAGATACAATACCAACTGCATTCCTGGAATATAGGCTATGATTTGAATTTTATTGCACTTTTGTTGGTCTTTCAACAAGGATATACTAAATTTTTTTGCTTGCAGGGTTAAGCAAAAATCATTTTGTTAAGAAGCAATTACCAAAAAAAAAAAAAAAAAAAACTCTGATATCTGTGTAAAAAAACTTCTCAACAACTCGTAAATCTTGAACAAGCATATCTTCCTGTTTACATTAAACTTGGATTACTGACAATTTTGTTAAGGCGATGGGTAAGTTCCTTTACTTAAAGAACAAATTTCTTAGGATCACTCAAGCTAAAATTAAAGAGGCCCAAATATAAGGGAAGCTTCTGCTTGGAAGTCTTTTAAAAAAGGTCTTAAATGAAATTCTAAAATAAGGTGATAACTATGGAGAAGTAATTTCAGAACTCCTTCAAAATTATAAAGTTAACATGTAATTATAAATGTAACATGCCTCCAAAAATATATTTTCTGGATTCACACTTGAACTTCTTTTCTGAAACTCTGAATGCTTTGAACACAGAACATGGTGAGCAGTTTCACCAAGATATTTTAACAGTGGAAAAATCCAAATGCTTGCAGAATATTACTAAATATTGAAAAGTAAAAAAATCGTTAAAAATTACATTTAGATTTAAATTAATACAGGTAGTAAATTAAGTAAAACCAATCACTTTACAATAGTATAAACTTTTTAATTACGTATTACAAAAGAAGAAAAAAAAACATTCTCCGTTTCAAAAAGAGAAAATTTGAAATCAGAGCAAATAATCGCCTAATAAGAATAACCGCCTAGAAATAATCTATAACCACCTTTCTAATTAATTAACAGACAAAAAGTTATATTTTGCAGATCATTGATTTTAATCCACCATTTCTTATTAAGCATATACTGTTATTATATTCTTTTGCAACAGCTGTTAATGTTTAGAAGTTTTCAATTAAGTTTTTTAATAGATATTCAAAACTTTTGATTTTATAATATATTTATTAATAGGCATGGAATACTGAATCTTGTTGTTATTAATAATTTAATACAGATCCATTATTATACCCATGAAATATTTTTAAAAAACACTTCAATAATTTTTTTTTTCATGTACTTCGGTTAAAAAAAAAAATTGCTACTGTCAACCGAACTTGTCTCCATTTTACTATGTAAGGCACGAAAAAGGGTCAAAAACATTACCAACAATTGATCGAGACTCAACCATCTTAAGATGCCAGATCAGCAACTCCTTCTTTTTTGTGAGTCCTTTTTTTTTTCTTTCTTCTTTTTCTTTCTCATTCTTCTTTCATCTGTTTCTTTCTGCAACATGATGACTCCCCCGGGCGACAAGCTTAAGATAATTTTTTCTTGTTGTGTTTTATTTTTTGCGGGCAGTCCTGTTTGAAAGTGTTTGATCGGTGCTTCTATTATACGAGATGCCTTCACTGCACCTCCAAAGATTGTGGACCCCTTTTCTTTTAATCTTGCTCAGTGTCTGAGCTTCTGTCCCTCCATCCCCACCCTCTGCCATCCCTTTTTATCGTCTGATGGTAAAGTTCTCTCTTTTAATCTGATTTGTCCTTGTTGCGGGCAGAGTCCTTTTTCGTCTGATGTTGTCTTTAGCGCTGCGAACTGGGCTTTAGAAAGTTGTTTCTTCTGTGAAAGACGTGGTTTTTCTAATTTGAATTCTATGATTTAGAAAAGATTCTTTGCCTTCCCAAAATTGAAATTCAAAATAAATGGATAGAGTATTCATTTTTAAATTTTATTTCTTGCTATATACTTTTCCCATTTTATTATATATATTTGTCCTAAAATGAATATATTTTAGGACAAATGAATTAATTCAGGTTAACAATCTTGTGGTTTTAACTTTCTTCTTAAAATAGACTGGTTTGGTTTGTCGCTGAACGGCCATCTTGTGGGCTAAACAGGCCGGGACCGGGCCGTTTAAAGTGGATACCGAATCACTAACGAACATCCATGCCACCGCCGGGATTGAAACCTGAAGCCTGTGTTACCAGAGTGCTAGCCAATTGGCCACTAGGCCGCTCTTAGAAGAAGACAGAAGAGTTCAATAACTATAGAATAACTCTTAAAAAATAACTTCATATTGCCTTTAATGTCTAGAAAAAACTATTTATGTATAATTTTTTATTTTTAATAAAAGCAAAATTTGAAGATTTTCTTTTATGACTAGATGCTTAGAGTTTGGGCACTGCAAATTCGAAAAGGTTTAGCAAAATTAAGAATTCAATGCATTTTCAAGGGAAGCAATGAAAGTAAAAATAATAATAACAATATTAAGAATAAAGGATTTAATGCAAAAATGCAAAATTTAAAGAGTTTCTTTTATGGCTAGAGGTTTAGAGTTTGGGCACTGCAAATTCGAAAAGGTTTAGCAAAATTAAGAATTCAATGCATTTTTAAGGAATGAAATTATAGCAAAAATAATAATAACAATAATAAGAATAAAGGATTTAATGCAAAAATGCAAAATTTAAAGAGTTTCTTTTATGGCTAGAGGCTCAGAGTTTGGCAACTGCAAATTCGAAAAGGTTTAGCAAAATTAAGAATTCAATGCATTTTCAAGGAATGCAATGAAAGTAAAAATAATAATAACAATAATAATTTTTTCACTTTGATTTCTATGTTCCTGTTTGATTTGTTCACAAATTTAGAATCATATATTTATCATACCGAATTCAAAAATTCAGAATCTTCATTTCGTGCAACACATAAAATGTACCCTTACACCAAATGTTATCTTTGCTTTTGGTGAAAGGGTGCAATTTACAAGACTTTGCATTTCTTGTTATATGGCTTTTCTTTTGTCCTAAAATGAATATATTTCAGGACAAATGAATTAATTCAGGTTAACTATCCTGTGGTTTTAACTTTCTTCTTAAAACAGATTGGTTTGGTTTGTCACTGTACAGTCATATTGTGCACACGAGGGCTAAGCGGGCTGGAACCTGTAATTTAAAGTAGATTCCGAACCACTCACAAACATCCATACCACCGCCAGGATTGAAACCTGAAGCCTGTGGTGCCAAAGGCCAGAGCGCTAGCCAAATGGCCACTAGGCCGCTCTTAGAACAGAAGAATTCAATAAGGATAGAAGAACTCTTAAAGAAGAAAATTTCATATTAATTTCAGTGTCTAGAAAAAATTCCTTATATACTTTTTATTTGTTAATTAAAAGCAAAATTTGAAGATTTTCTTTTATTTCTAGATGGTGAAAGTTTGGGCGCTACAAATTCGAAAATTCGTAAAAGTTTTGCAAAATTAAGAAATCAATGCATTTTCAAGGAATGAAATGAAAGCAAGATTTATAACAATAATAAATATTTTACTTTGATTTCTGTGTTCTGTTTGCGATTTACTCATAAATTTAGGTTCATGTATTTATCACTCCAAATTAAAAAAAAAATAACCAGAATCTTCATTTCATGCAACACATAAAATGTTCTTTTACACCTAATGCTATCTTTGCATTTCTTGAAATGGCTATTTTAAAAACTAAAATGGCTATTTAAAAACTAAATGGCTATCTAATGGCTATTTTAAAAATAAAGTTCATCAAATTTTTAGTGCAGTATATCCATATTTAAAAACGTTTGTCTTTAAGCCTGTTATCGTATTTTTGAAATACCTTAGTGTTTTAAGTTTAATGCTATTGATGTTAGCATTTCTAGATGGTAGTTTTTATAATAATCCTTATAGTTAAAAATAAATAACTAAAATTACATTTCTTGCAAAAATTATATTGTTTTCTACTAAACAAATGAAATAATAATAGTAATAATAAAGAACTATACTATATTCAATAAAAAATAAATAAGGGAAGATGTGAATAATTAATCAATCCCTTTTACCTTTTACGATTTCTAATGCTGTTGCATATACATACTGGCTATTCAATATAATATAATAAGCCTTTAAATACAACCAATTAGACTGGAATTTACTCACATCCTAGTAGTTAATAAACATTCTGAATGAGATGCACTATTTGGAATTAACTGTCGAAATAACCAGTTAAAGCATCGCGTTTCATTTGAGTTATCGTGTTAATATTACTACAGAATCGTGATTAAAATTTGTATTATTTTGTTTGAATTACCAATAATAACAATTTATTTTCTTTCCAATTTGCCGTTGACGTAATTTATCAATTTTTATTAAAGTAATACAAATAAATAATTTTTTGCGATAATAGGAACACTGTTTATTTCATAACTGAAATGCGTAATTAAATAAAAAAATATTTTCTAATAGATGTCATTATTATAAAAAGGAAATCTAAAACACTAAATAAAATTAATTAATTCAAATAATTTTCTAACAATTGTCCTTAATATAAACATGAAATATAAAACACTAAATAAAATTAATTAATTCATATTGTTTTCTAACAGTTTTCCTTAATATAAACATGAAATCTAAAACAGTAAATAAAATTAATTAATTCAAATTATTTTCTAACAATTGTCCTTAATATAAACATGAACTGTAAAACATGAAAAAAATGAATTAATTTGTCCGATTTCGTGATAAAAGCAAAATTTATTTTTAAAAATTATTACCATGATTGATGATTGATATTTCTAATCGATACGACTTGCTTTGATCTATATTAAATGAAGACATTTAACAAATATGCAAGAATTCATTAATAAAGGAAGATGTGAATAATTAATAAACATTAATTCATTAATAAACATTAATGTTTAATGTCACACATGTTTAATTAATAAACATTAATAATTATATTAATTTTCAGAAATTATATTAATATTTTGAAATTATTATTGTAATTAATTAGTTTTAAATATTATTATTATAAATAATTATTGCAAATAACTTAAAATTCTAACACTAATTCCCTGGCACTACAGCCTTTGATAGACCACGGCCGTCTGCTTACTGACAGGACCTGCAGTTTAAAATGGATGGGTCCAGTGGACCCCATCCAGGGGCCTGGGTGGCTAGTGTTTTGGCACTCGATACCGCAGGTTTGGGGTTCGAGGCCCTGGGGTGCTATGGATGTTTTTAGTGGTTCGAAATTCACTTTAAGCCGTAGGTCCCGGTCTCATATGACCATAGAGCGTCACAGATCCCAATCAGACTTCAACCACATCATTTCCAAACTGTAAAAGTGTAACTCAGCCCTGGGCACAGTGATATGGTGTGGTGTATTGGTCGTAGTTTAAAGTGGATTCCGGACCACTACAATCACCCATGGCACTGTAGGGACTCGATCCTGAGACCTATGGCACCGAGCAGCCAGACTGGTAGTCACTCGATCATCAGGCCCCTAATAATAATAGTAGTTAAATATAATTTTAATCTGCTATCTTAATTTTGCTAAATGTTTTGAATTATCCTTATAAATTCATCATTATAACAAATATATTATGATTCTAATTAATCATAAATTGACTGTTACATTTTTCTACAGTGAGATAAGTCCTTTTATTATCTAATATAGTTAAAGTTAAAATATCGCCAATATGATGTCACATTATATTTATTTTTCAATGTTTGTTTAATTTTTATTTATTTCATTAATTAAAATTATCTGAAGGCCCTGTAGTATCGAGTGCAAGAGAACATATGTTCGAATCACTATCATACTAATTAATATCATATATTCGAATCACTATCATTTCATAAAAAAGAATCACTATGATGTATATTCGACATATGTAGTAATCACTATCATATGTCGGCATTGAATCACTATTATGTATAATCGACATATGTAGTAATCACAATTATATGTCAGCTTCGAATCACTATGATGTATAATCGACATATGTAGTAATCACAATCATATGTCGGCATTGAATCACTAAGATGTATAATCGACATATGTAGTAATCACAATTATATGTCGGCTTCGAATCACTATGATGTATAATCGACATATGTAGTAATCACAATCATAAGTCGGCATTGAATCACTGTGATGTATAATCGACATATGTAGTAATCACAATTATATGTCGGCTTCGAATCACTATTATGTATAATCGACATATGTAGTAATCACAATATATGTAATCACATATGTATATGTAGTCGGCATATGTCGAATCACTATTATGTATAATCGACATATGTAGTAATCACAATTATATGTCAGCTTCGAATCACTATGATGTATAATCGACATATGTAGTAATCACAATCATATGTCGGCATTGAATCACTATTATGTATAATCGACATATGTAGTAATCACAATTATATGTCGGCTTCGAATCACTATTATGTATAATCGACATATGTAGTAATCACAAATATATGTCGGCTTCGAATCACTATTATGTATAATCGACATATGTAGTAATCACAATCATAAGTCGGCATTGAATCACTATTATGTATAATCGACATATGTAGTAATCACAATTATATGTCAGCTTCGAATCACTATGATGTATAATCGACATATGTAGTAATCACAATCATATGTCGGCATTGAATCACTAAGATGTATAATCGACATATGTAGTAATATCACAATTATATGTCGGCTTCGAATCACTATGATGTATAATCGACATATGTAGTAATCACAATCATAAGTCGGCATTGAATCACTATTATGTATAATCGACATATGTAGTAATCACAATTATATGTCGGCTTCGAATCACTATGATGTATAATCGACATATGTAGTAATCACAATCATATGTCGGCATTGAATCACTAAGATGTATAATCGACATATGTAGTAATCACAATTATATGTCGGCTTCGAATCACTATGATGTATAATCGACATATGTTGTAATCACAATTATATGTCAGCTTCGAATCACTATGATGTATAATCGACATATGTAGTAATCACAATCATATGTCGGCATTGAATCACTTCGAATCAAGATGTATAATCGACATATGTAGTAATCACAATTATATGTCGGCATTCGAATCACTATGATGTATAATCGACATATGTAGTAATCACAATCATATGTCGGCATTGAATCACTGTGATGTATAATCGACATATGTAGTAATCACAATTATATGTCAGCTTCGAATCACTATGATGTATAATCGACATATGTAGTAATCACTATCATATGTCGGCATGGAATCACTGTGATGTATAATCGACATATGTAGTAATCACAATCATATGTCGGCATTGAATCACTATTATGTATAATCGACATATGTAGTAATCCCAATTATATGTCGGCTTCGAATCACTATGATGTATAATCGACATATGTAGTAATCACTATCATATGTCGGCATGGAATCACTGTGATGTATAATCGACATATGTAGTAATCACAATCATATGTCGGCATTGAATCACTATTATGTATAATCGACATATGTAGTAATCCCAATTATATGTCGGCTTCGAATCACTATGATGTATAATCGACATATGTAGTAATCACTATCATATGTCGGCATGGAATCACTGTGATGTATAATCGACATATGTAGTAATCACAATCATATGTCGGCATTGAATCACTATTATGTATAATCGACATATGTAGTAATCACAATTATATGTCGGCTTCGAATCACTATGATGTATAATGGACATATGTAGTAATCACTATCGCATGACTGATTGAATTTATTGCTATGGAAACACTTTTTTTTATTTTATTCAGTTTAATGCGGAAAACGTGTCACTGGTTTCTTCAATCGGCAAATAACCCATTCCGCTATTTCACTTTACATCTAGTCATCGCAAAGATTGAACTAAGAAACCATAAAGAACAAAAAAATGTTGAAAGCAGGTAGAGGTCGAAGAGCTGAATTCTTTCCCTTTATTTGCATTTTCAACAGTTCCTATTTGTTTTCCATTTCAAATCGCACTTTTATTCATGGCTATCTGAATTCTCTTTTAATGTGCCAAGCGTGTTGTTAGTTATCTGAATAGAATTCCCTTAATTAAAAATGACAACTTACTGAAGAGAATGAATTTGTTTGCGCGTTTGTATTAATATTAACTGAGTAATGGAATTTGGGTTAGATATGTGAGAACTGTATTATCTATTTACGCCAAGCTTAAGTGTTTCAGAGATGGCAAATATCTATTACAAATAGTTGTGCGAAAAATTATGTGAGATTATATTTTTGCATAAAATCCTTCTCTATATCTTTAAAAATAAACATAAAATGATAGATTCTTCGTTTTAAAATAAAAGATTTTCAAAACCCATACCATAAAATGAACCGAATTAAAAATTTTAAAATTCCTTTTAATTTTAAATATACTATAATAATTATATATATACTTAATATTCTATTAAAAGCCTGAAGTAAGGTTCGATTTTGCATTATTCCTAATAATTATTATATTGTTAATATTATGATCAACATATAATTGTACATGCTTATCATAACATTATAATTATATATGATTATTGCATTATTCCCAAAGGATTTCGGTGATATCTGGTTTTTTTTCCAAAATGTATTGGATATTGTTTTATGAAATACTATTTTGTCGAATATACATATGAGATATTGTTTAGTAAAATATTATATTGTTGTTATATTTGGGGAATATTGATTTTTCTGAGGTTTGGTTTGCCGCTCAACGATAATTTTTTTTGCACACTTTGTGATAATTAGACCGGAACCTATAGTTTAACGTGGATTCCGAACCACTCATAAACATCCATGCCGCCGCCAGGATTCGAAACTGAAGCATGTGGTGCCAAAGTGCATCGTGCTAGTCATTTAGCTATCAGGCCGAGACTTTTCTGAGGTGGCTCACAATTGGGATGGTATATCAGTAAAAGATTCAGCATTAACAAGAGTGCAGCACGGATGGAAAGAAGTATTATAATACACTCATTTTACCAATTAAACAAACACCACATGTGTGTCATCTGAAATCCACATGTGTGTCACATGTGTCATTAAAAAAACACATGTGTGTCATCTGAAAGGTTCGCACCCTCAATTCTGAATTCAACCGAAGAATTTACTGTTGTATGGATTACTTTTATCCATACAACATTTTATTACCACATGTGTGTCACACAAACTGAAATCCACATGTGTGTCATCTGTGTCATTAAAAAAACACATGTGTGTCATCTGAAAGGTTCGCACCCTCAATTCTGAATTCAACCGAAGAATTTACTGTTGTATGGATTACTTTTATCCCTACAACATTATCCATACAACATTTTATTACCACATGTGTGTCACACAAACTGAAATCCACATGTGTGTCATCTGTGTCATTAAAAAAACACATGTGTGTCATCTGAAAGGTTCGCACCCTCAATTCTGAATTCAACCGAAGAATTTACTGTTGCATGGATTACTTTTATCCATACAACATTATCCATACAACATTTTATTACCACATGTGTGTCACACAAACTGAAATCCACATGTGTGTCATCTGTGTCATTATGAAAACACGTGTGTCATCTGAAAGGTTCGCACCCTCAATTCTGAATTCAACCGAAGAATTTACTGCTGTATGGATTACTTTTATCCATACAACATTATCCATACAACATTTTATTACCACATGTGTGTCACACAAACTGAAATCCACATGTGTGTCATCTGTGTCATTAAAAAAACATATGTGTGTCATCTGAAAGGTTCGCACCCTCAATTCTGAATTCAACCGAAGAATTTGCTGCTGTATGGATTACTTTTATCGATCTTGATATTGATGCTGAAGATTTCGATTCGACGTTACTTGTCGTGCTTCAAACAGAAATCCCTTAATTCAGATGCCCAATACGCTGTCTGTCCGACCGCTTCGACTCTATTTGGAGATGTCTTGAAGTAAGTTTGACTGTCAAATAGTATATTGTATTTTCCATGTCGATCTGTTACCTATAACAAATCACGTAGAGATAATCTTTTAAAGAAGATCTTTAATTCTTTAAATGATCTTCCTTTCTTAAGCAGAGAGAATGAAAAGTAAATTTAAAACATAGCCATAATTTTATGGCTATGTTTTAAAATGATTAAATGCATCTGCTTTGATATAAAAGTGATTTAAAACGATAAAAATAATCCTTTTTACAGTTTTGAGAAACGAGTATCACCTCGATGGTGTTTGTTATAACACATATAAGAAAACATCGGCATAACAGATTTCCGAATATTATCCATTCGACGCACATATACAAAGCAGCATCATTGTTAGGAATGTTTGTGGTATGCGTGAGTGGGACGTTAAGACCACTGATGTACAAAAAAAAAAAACATTGAATAAGAAGATTGTCATGGATTTTAATTTATTTTAATGACATACATTATGGATTCCATATAAAAAAAATGTACTTGAAGAAGCCTGGTTGATAGATTGGTTGTCACTTTGGATTTCAGAGCTAGATAGTGTTCGATTTGAAGTTACGGAACTGAACTGGCTGCTCCTCTCCTGGCATAGAACTGAAGTCACTGTGCCAGGAATAGGAACAATAAATCAGAAGGTCGTAAAGTTCTTCTGGTCTTGAGAAAAATTAAAGCATCCAAAGTGAGCCTGCAAAGACTCTTTTCAAATTATGGTGGTGGGAACTCCAAACTCAATTAACACAATGACAGCATTTCCTCCATAATAACTCAGGTTTTTCATCAGTGAACCATGATCATCATATCAGGGTAGATAGGGCCTGAATGGACCCTAACTACTTGACGAATCTGAAAATCGTTAGACAAACACAAGCATTAATTTAGAAACACAAGCACCAAAAACTGCAGAAGCAGGTCTAAAAGCAAAACAATGTATAAAATTATACAAAAATATATAAGTTGTATTGACGAAACTGAAAATCATTATACAAACACAAGCATCAAATCTGAACGCTAAAAACTGCAGAGGCAGGTCTAAAAGGAAAACAATGTATAAAATTATACAAAAATATATAAGTTGTATTGACGAAACTGAAAATCATTATACAAACACAAGTATCAAATCTGAACACTAAAAACTGCAGAGGCAGGTCTAAAAGGAAAACAATGTATAAAATTATACAAAAATATACAAGTTGTATTGACGAAACTGAAAATCATTATACAAACACAAGCATCAAATCTGAACACTAAAAACTGCAGAAGCGGGCTGGGGCCTGAATGGTCGAGTGTCTGGCGCTCGGTGCCACAGGTTTCGGGTTCGAGTCCCGGAGGTGCCATGATTGTTTGTAGTGGTTCGAAATTCACTTTAAGCTGTAAGTCCCAGTCTCATATAATTGTAGTGCGCCACAGAGTCCAATCAGACTTCTCACCTGCATCATTCCCAAACTATAAAGTGGCAACTCAGCTATAGGCACATTGATGTGGTATAGTGTAGCAGTAGTAGTGTCACAGTAGTTATGAATATCCCAAATCGAATTTTAAGAACAATAAAAATTTTGATAGCTTTCGAAGTTTATTGAATATATTTCAGAAAGTATCAATATTCATTCATTAATGTAAAATTTTATCAATTATTACAATTTATAATAAAAATAATTTTCAGTAAGTTTATTAAAAAAATCAATTCAGTTGTTTAATACGCTATCAGATTTTTGATTCAAGTTTTTTTCTTGATATTACTTCCATCATTCAATGAGTTAATTTCAAATCGTTTGCTTTACGAAAAATTCTTTTTTTTTTCCTTTTAATAATCTTAGCAGAAAATCTTTACAACCAAAAATAATAATCGAAAACTTCACAGACACAACCCGATAACTATTAATTACATTTTCTATCGATATAACAACAAAACGGTCGACTGAATTTCGAATTAAAAACTCTCTCTCATAATCTACCTTCTCTAAATATGGCGTAATTACGGACAGCCTGCAACTCAACTCGATCGGCAACCGAGTGACCCAAGAAGAAAGAAGAAAATAATCGATCATTTTCTCCAGGACCATCAATATGACGTCGACCTAATTCCGTCCAATGATTGGGGAGAATAGCCATTAATTAGTTCTGCTAGTAGTGGCAAAGATGAGACTTCACGGAAAAGATACAGTGCTTCGTTATTATTACCCAGTCTCGCCTGATCACTAGTCGTTATGTTTTATTAAAAGTGCCGCAACAGTTCATTTCATTGATAAGAAATTCCACACAGTTCCAAAATAAAAAAATATAGTTTTAGTTAAGAGAAACTATGATCACAATCCAGTTTCGAAAACTTATTAATTAATATTTCCAGCTCATAGTAAATCTCAATTAAATCTGACCATTTTTAACTATATTCCAAAATCAATTAAAACTATCAGTAGAAAATTTTAAAAAAAACTGTGACATGAATAAAAAATGGTAAAAAGTTGTTTTAAATTAATAGTAGTTAATATTTTTATTAGACGTTCATTAATTACAAAATTATAAGAGTTTTAATTTTGTAAGAACATTTTGTGACAGATCTAATCTTCAAAAATAAATAAAATCGTAAAGATATGTATTTTGGACAAAACTAATGGTCTGTTGAAATTAAAATCTCATGTTTTAAACTAAACATGATTTTTTTCAACATGATTTTTATTAAAAAAATATGTACAGTTGTTAAACATAATTATTATATATAACGCTAAAACACTATCAGTTTAAAATTAGCACAAATTTGGAAATAGCTGGACTCGTGATCAATGATAATGGTTTATACTTTGAACAAAAATGGAAAAATAAATAAAATAATAAAATCGTAAAGACATGTATTTTGGATAAAACTGTTGAAATTAAAATCTCATTTTTCAAACTAAAATTTTTTCACCATGATTTTTATTAAAAAATAATCACAGTTTTTAAAAATAATTATTGTATATAACGCTAAAATACTATTAGTTTGGATAAAAATTAGCACAAATTTGGTAATAGCTGGACTCATCCTCAATGATAATGGTTTATACTTTAAATAAAAATGAAAATAAAAAAAAATTATAAAAAAAATCGTAAAGACATGTATTTTGTAAAAAAATAATGGTCTGCTGAAATTAAAATCTGATATTTCAAATTAAACATGATAATAGAGAGTTTTTGTATACCGTACGTTAGTTAACCAATTTTCAAGAAAATAAATATAATTTTGAAGCATAGAAGCAATATAATTGATATTTTTATTTTGAACAAGAATAGCAATATATTCCGCAAAAAGACAGAAATGTTAGGTTTTTGAGGAACGTCATTCATAAAGTAAAAAGATGAGGTTCAAGAACAGAGCTTTGCCCAATGCCAGCAGTCATGGGTTTAATGCTAGAGTCTGTGCGATTAACAGTGACAAGAAATTTTCGATTAGTGAGATAACTGCTAATAAGTTTAATGAAGAGAGGAGGGAATTTAAAATATATAATTTTGTAGATGAGACCCTGGAGCAATACTTTGTCAAAAGCCTTTGCAATATCTAGATATACAATACCTGTGATAGATTTTTTATTAAGTCCAGTAGCACTGCATTCAGAAACAGTCTATTAAGTATATCTCATCAGCAGTCAGTCTCATCAGCCTACGGTAACTAACGTACGGTATGCAAAAACTCTCTAATTTTTTTCAATATGATTTTTATTAAAAAATAATCATAGTTGTTAAAAACAATTATTATATATAATGCTGAAACACTATTAGTTTGGCTAACAATTAGCACAAATTTGGAGACAGCTGGACTCATGAACAATAGCAATGGTTTATACTTCGAATAAAAATGAAAAATAACAAAACAAATTAATATATGCATCTGACTTTTTTAGATTTATCATGTATGAACATGATGTTGTTCTGGTTAGGAGTTCGTGGCGCAATCCAAAAAGTGCAGCTAGCGGATAAAGTGATATTCTAAATTTGCAAATTTTGGCGGGAAAATGGTAGTTTGAGCCCCTTAACTCTTGAAATGATTCATGAATAACGTTAGTCTTGAGGAATTTTCTGGAGAATTTGGCTTTTGTTTGATGTGTTTTGTAGTATGGTTTTGAAGCACTTTTCACGTTTTGGCTTGGGATTTGAAACATTTGTATACACAATGGTTATAAGTACTCGTAGTGCATTGATCAATTCCTTCTTTTTGAAGTTTTATATTTATCACTTTTGGCATTTTCCCATGCCTATTGAGCTGTATAGTGCTTCTTATTGTATTTGATAATTCTTCATTCTTCATTTATGCCTAGAATTTTCAAACTTTGATATATTCTCTTGGCTATTGAATGTGATAGTGATTCTTGTAAAATTTGTAATACTTCATTCTTCATTTATATTTAGAATATTCAAACTATTATATATTCTTTTGCGTATTGTATGCGATAACGTTACTTTTAGAATTCGGAATATTTCATATTTCATTTATGTCTGGAATTTTCAAACTTTGAAATATTCTTTAGGCTATTAAATGTGGCAACGTTTCTTGTAGAATTGGGAATACTTCATTCTTCATTAATGCCAAGAATATTCAAACTTTGATATATTCTTTTGAGTATTGTATGCGATAACATTACTTGAAGAATTTGGAATACTTCATTCGTCATTTATGCCTAGAATGTTCAAGCTTTGATATATTCTTTTGTCTATTGAATGTTATAGTGTTTCTTGTAGAATTTGGAATACTTCATTCTTAATTTGCGACTACATTTATCTTACTTACTTGTATATATTTTTTAGAGATTCTTGAACAGTCCATTCTTCTTGAAATTCTTGATCTGTTCAACATTGATATATTCATATGGCTTTTTGAATTTGGCCATTCTTGTAGTATTCCAATCAATTGATTCATATATCTCGTGCATTATTAAACATTGGTATATTCCTGAGTTTATTCATCTGTTCTCCAAGTTCATACATGATAAGTTGAAATTGGCCGAGCAGATTTCAATTTTTTTTATTCTATCCATAATAAAATTGATAACTAGATATAAAGAAATGCAAAATAAAATCTTTTTAGCCTTTATAACTTTTTTAAGGATAATCATTTTTAAGGACTTTTTCTTCGTAATAATTAGCTGGTTTTACTTTATCTGATTACTAAGCAAAAGTATTTGGAAAAAAATTGAAGAATTTAGAAGAAATTGAAGAACTAATTGGCTTTTACTTTATCTGATTGCTAAGCATAAGTATTTGGAAAAAAATGGGAGAATTTAAAAATTTAGAAAAGCAGGCTACTCTGAGAAGACAGAAATCATCCATCATTCTGTCTGTAGAAAAAATGTGAAATCTGCCATCGGATTTTAAATCTCTCTGAAAAAAACATCCTGCAAAAGTTTTCTTTCTTCAATAACAGAAACTTTACTATGGTCGATAAATGCGTGATGAAAAGGAATTCATAGAAATTAATACCGAATCTAAAATATGAAATATTATAATGACAACTAGAATTCCTGAAATAATAATAAATTAAATAACTTATTTACTAATTAATAAGTTAAGTAACTCAATGTATAATTCCTAATATATAATTTCCGGATAATAAGTTAAAATCCTCAAAATTTTAAGGTGTGGATTATATGCCGCTGTGTTACTATCAGTGCACATTTTATTTTTGCCTAAAATTTAAAAATATTTGTATTTTTATATTCAGATTATTTTAATTATTGCCATATAATTATATTATATATATTCAGAATATTTTAATATTTTCACCAAAAAATACTTTATGCCATCAAAAGCTGACAAAATTTGTTAGAGAAAAATTAATAATCTGAGTAACAGTCTTTAACTTATGGATAAGAATGAAAAACTATTTACGAAAAACCCAATTAATAATTAATTGTCACACTGGTAAAGATTATTAGCAGGTATGAAGATCAGAAAAATATCATTTCAAGAGGGACCTTATCTTTTCTTAAATGCAGAATCTTAAATGTATAATTCTTAAGTCAGGGTTCTTAAATACAAGCATACATACGGACAAGCATAAATACGGATGCGGAATAACAATACCCCTGCAACGCTCTTGTTAGACCGGGATCTACGGTTTCAAGTGGATTCCGAACCACTACAAACATACATGGCACTCCGGAACTCGAATCCTATGCTACAAAGTGCCAGAGCCCTAGACACTCGGTCATTCAGGCCCGTATAAATTAATATTAAAATATGTGTTTGATTTAAAGGCAATTTCTTAACCTTTATTACATTCTTTTAAAAGCCGTGCTAATTTTATACAAAAATTCCGTTTTGTGAATACTTTCAACTGTTTAATTTCATGAATAATTTGTTTTGTGAAAAAATTATTGATTCTTTTACTTTTTTTTTTTCAATTTCTAATTTAATAAGACAACGCGCAGCTGAGTTTCTTTTATTTGTCGATCTTTATGTAAAATCTAGCAGCATCTTCATTTCTCCCAATTCCAGAACTGGAAAGCGAATTCGAACAATGATCACTCCCTTTTCCCTGAGAAAAATCTCGATTTTATTCCCCGCTCTTCGTCTTAAAAAGATTCCACTTGAAATCGTTTGGGCACAGATGTTGCCAACGGACAAAATCAAAATCTCCTTTCCTCTTTAACTCGCAACAAGAATTCCTCTCTCTCTCTTGTGGGCGCTGTGAATGAACTCTTCTTGGAGAAGGAGAGAGGGGGCGACTCTTGGAGGAGGCAACGGAGGATTACGTTTAATCTAGAAAGGGGGTGGGAAGGGGTGCAGAAGTTTGAGGAGCATTGTGATGTCACACACATAAAGCCCTCTTCGTACGCCAGGGGTTTGTGGAGTAGGCTTCATCGGGGCTCTTCAGTCGAACCACTTCATTGCTTTATCCGGAAAGATACCCATAAGGGTGAAGGGGTTCTTGCAAAGGGGTTATCAGCAGACTGGTGGTGAAATTGCAATGCACTTCTTGCACTTGAAGTATTCGCGTGCAGCAAAAATTTGCATATTAATATATATATATTTGCTAAAATTTGCAAAAAATCACATTCGTAGCATTGAAATAAACAGCCTTTAAATATTAAAAATTCCATCATTGGAAAACTGAAGTTTAGATTTAAGTAAACATCTCTTATATTGTGCATAATAAAATTTATAGGTAAATAGTAGAAATTTTATTTTACTTCCACCTTCAGATTACTACAGAAATTTATGCCCTTTATTATTTATTTAGACTTTTTATATTTTCCACTATTGACCTATACATTTTAAAATACATAATATAAGAGACGTTTACTTAAATCAAAACTTCAGTTTGTCAACAATGGAATTTTTAATATGTATGGGATGTTTATTTTCCTTATTTATATGCAAATTTTTGCTATGAATTGCACGCAAATACTTCAAGTGCAAGAAGAGCATTGCAATTTCACCACCAGTCTGCTGATAACCCCTTTGCAAGAACCCCTTCACCCTTATGGGCATCTTTCCGGATAAATCAATGAAGTGGTTCGACTGAAGAGCCCCGATGAAGCCTACTCCACAAACCCCCGTCGTTCGAAGAGGGCTTTATGTGTGTGACTTCACAATGCTTCGCAAACTTCTGCACCCGCCTTCTCACCCCTTTTCTAGATTAAACGTAATCCTCTGTTCCTCCTTCAAGAGTCTCCTACCTCCTCCAAGAAGGGTTCATTCACATCTCCCGAAAGAGAGAGAGGAATTCTTGTCGCGAGTTAAAGTCGAAAGGAGATTTTGATTTTGTCCGTTGGCAGCATCTGTGCCCAAACGATTTCGAGTGAATCTTTTCCAAGACGAAGAGCGGGGAATAAAATCGACATTTTCTCAGGGAAAAAGGAGTGATCATTGTTCGAATTCGCCTTCCCAGTTCTGGAATTGGGAGAAATGAAGATGCTGTATAGGTTTTTACACAAAGATCGAGCAATAAAAGAAAGTCAGCTGTGCAGTGAATTGGCGTCTTATTAAATTAGCAATTGGTAAAAAGAAGAAAATGAATCAATAACTTCTTATTAAAATAAATGATTCATCAAATTAAAAGGTTTAAATTTTTCACAAAACGCAATTTCTGTATAAGATTAGCAGGAATTTTAAAAGAAAGTAATAAAGGTTAGAAAATTGCCTTTTTATCAAACACATATTTTAATATCAATTTATATAATTTGCAATTTTTCTTATCCTTGTGAAAATTGAAATTTGAATATTTCGAAATTTGAATCTTTTAAAGGGAAATGCACTTAGAATGTATATAAGTAATGTATTAAGAGTTCTATATCCTCTTTAAGCCGTAGGCCTGGGTCTAACATGATCGTAAGGCGGTACAAGGGTATTGTTACTCCGCATCCGTAGCTTATTTGCAAGCTACACGCACCTCTTGATTATATATAGTTTAAGCTATATAGACTTTACATTAAAATTTTAAGCTATAAAATATGGCCTGCTATGAAACAAAGTTAATTTTTGGTTCGAAGTTTGATAAATGCCCTTACTAGAAACATTTTGAATGTACAATAAATATAAAACAAATTATTCCTCAAATTAAACAGTTGAAAGTTTTCACAAAACGCAATTTGTGTATAAAATTAACACGACTTTTAAAAGAAAGTAATGAAGATTAGGAAATTACTTTTTAATCAAGCACATATTATAATATTAATTTATATGGGTCTGAATTGAAGAGTGGCTAGCGCTCTGGCACACGGTACCACAGGTTTCGTGTTCGAGTTCCAGTGGTCCCATGGTTACTTGTAGTGGTTCTATATCCTCTTTAAACCGTAGGCCTGGGTCTAACATGATCGTAAGGCGGTACAAGGGTATTGTTACTCCGCATCCGTAGCTTATTTGCAAGCTGCACGCACCTTCTGGGTAGTACTAAGTGAGTAACATCGGTGCAGCGCTTGCTTTAAGGCATCGAAGACAATTGTCTGAGTTTTTGCCAGCTGCATTAGAATGAAAAAAATATTTATTTAGAAATTAGTATTACTTAGATATTAAAATTTTATATTTTCAACTATTTACCTATAAATTTTATTATTCACAATATAAGAGATGTTTACTTAAATCTAACGTCAGTAAGTCAACGATAAAATTTTAAATATTTGTAGACTGTTTATTTCACCTTATGTATATGCAAATTTTTGCTTATGAAATGCATGCAAATACTTCAAGTGCAAGAAGTTCATTGCAATTTCACCACCAGTTCGCTGATAACCCCCTTGCAAGAACCCCTTCACCCCTTACGGGCATCTTTCCGGATAAATCAATGAAGTGGTTCGACTGAAGAGCCCCGATGAAGCCTACTCTACACACCCCCGTCGTTCGAAGAGGGCTTTATGTGTGTGACGTCACAATGCTTCACAAACTTCTTTCCGTGTCCCTTTCTAGATTAAAAGTAATCCCCTGTTCCTCCTCCAAGAGTCGCCCCCTCCTTCTCCAAGAGGAGTTTATTCACAGCGCCCAAAAGAGAGAGGAATTCTTGTTGCGAGTTAAAGACGAAAGGAGATTTTGATTTTGTACGTTGGCAACATCTGTGCCCAAACGATTTCGAGTGGAATCTTTTCAAGATGAGAGAGCGGGGGAATAAAATCGAGATTTTTCTCAGGGAAAAAGGAGTGTGATCATTGTTCGAATTCGCTTCTAAATTCTGGAATTGGGAGAAATGAAGATGTTGTATAGATTTTACACATAGATCGAGAAATAAAAGAAACTCAGCTGGTGTCTTATTAAATTAGCAATAGAAAAAAAAAAAGAGAAAAGAATCGATAATTTTTTCATAAAATAAATGATTCATCAAATTAAATTCAAGAAAGTTTCATAAAACGGAATTCTTGTATTAAATTATCACGACTTTTAAAAGAAAGTGATAAAGGTTAAGTAAATATCTTTTAAGCAAACAAATATTTTAATATTAATAATTAGTAATTTTTCTTATCCATGTGTTTGTTTGGTTTGTCGCTCTACGGTCATCTAGTGCACACTTTGGGCTAAACAGACTGGGACCTACAATTTAAAGTGGATTCCGAGTCACTACAGACATCCATGACAAAGATAAAAAAATAAAAGAAAGTCAGGGGTGCTGTGAATGGGCGTATTATTTTAATATAAATTTATATAGGCCTGAATGGTCGAGTAGCTAGAGCTCTGGGGTCCGGTAACAGGGATGTTTGTAGTGGTTTGGAATACACTTTAAAACCGTAGGTCCCGATCTAACATGATCGTAGAGCGTTGAGGGAGTCTTGTTACTCCGCGTCCGTAGCTTATCGTCAAGTTACACGCACCTTTTCGGTAGTGCAAAGGGAGTAACGTCTGTGTCCTTCTGCCTTAAGGTGTCAAACACAACTGTATAAGTGTTTGCCAGCTGCATTAGAAAAAAATTTATTTGTGAAATTAGTAATTTTTATTATTATTATTATAAGTAAAGTTTCTTTTGAAATTTGAATTTTTTTAAAGAAAATTGGCATAAGATATTTATAAATAAGACAAGGACCTGAATGGCCGAGTGTCTAGCGCTTTGTGCCGTAGCATTCGAGTCCCGGCGGTGCCATAGAGATTTATAGTGGATCGAAATCCACTTTAAACCGTAGGTCCCGATCTAACATGATCGTAGAGTGTTACAAGGGTATTGTTAATCCGGGTCTGTTGTTTATCTTCAAGCTACACGCATCTCCTGGGTAGTGCTAGTCGATGCTGCGCTTGCCTTAAGGCATCCAAGACAACTGTCTAAGTGTTGTCACCTGCATTAGAACAAAAAAAAATATTTATTTAAACTATTTAAATTTTATATTTTCTACTATTTACCTTTAAATTTTATTACGCATAATATAAGAGGCGTTTATTTAAATTTAAACTTCAGTAACTTCAGTTTCGGAACGATGGAATTTTCAATATTTATAGACTGTTTATTTTCCTTATTTATATGCAAATTTTTGCTACGAATTGCACGCAAATGCTTCAAGTGCAAGAAGTTCATTGCAATTTCGTCACCAGTTTGCTGATAACCCCTTTGCAAGAACCCCTTCACCTTTACGGGCATCTCTTCGGATAAATCAATGAAGTGGTTCGACTGAAGAGCCCCGAGGAAGCCTACTCCACAAACCTCTGGCGTTCGAAGAGGGCTTTATGTGTGTGACGTCACAATGCTCCTCAAACTTCTGCACCCCTTCCCACCCCCTTTCTAGATTAAACGTAATCCTTCGTTCCTCCTCCAAGAGTCGACCCTTCTCCTTCTCCAAGAAGAGTTTATTCACGTCAGAGTGAGAGAGGAATTCTTGTTGTTAAAGACGAAAAGATATTTTGATTTTGTCCGTTGGCAACATCTGTGCCCCAAACGATTCCGAGTGGAATCTGTTCAAGACGAAGAGCAGGGAAATAAAATCGAGATTTTTCTCAGGGAAAAGGTGTGATCATTGTTCGAATTTGCTTTTCCCACTTCTGGAATTGGGAGAAATGAAGATGTTGTTTAGTTTTTACGCAAAGATCGAGAAATAAAAGGAAGTCAGCTGGCGTCTTATTAAATTAGCAATAGAAAAGATAAATATAAAAAGAATTAATAATTTTTTTAATAAAATAAACGATTCATTAAATTAAATTGAAGAAACTTTTCACAAAACGCAATTTTTGTATAAAATTAGCGCGACTTTTAAAAGAAAGTAATAAAAGTTAAGAAATTGCCTTTTAATCAAACACATATTTTAATATGAATTTATATGGGCCTGAATAACCTAGTGGCTAGCGCTCTGAAGCTCGGTACCACAGGTTTCGGCAGTGCCATGGATGTTTGTAGTGGTTCGGAATCCACTTTAAACCCTATGTCCCGGCCTAACAGGATCGTAGAGCGTTGCCTGAATATTGTTACTCCGCGTCTGTGGCTTAGCTTCAAGCTACACGCACCTCCTGGGTAGTGTATTGAGTGAGTGAGTGAGTGAGTAATGTAACGTGAGTAACGTGGATGCAACACTTGCCTTTGAGCATCAAAGATAACTGTCTAAGTGTTTGCCAGTTGCATTAGAAAAAAAATATTTATTTCTTTTGTAATTTGATTTTTTTGATGAAAAATATACGCAACTTATATATAAACACACTTAAAAAAATGTAGTATAAGCTCTATAGATTTTATATTAAGAGCTTTCGTTAAGTTTTAAATATAGCATGCTAGGCAACTAATTATTTCAGGTTTGAGGTTTAATAAAAGGTTTGACTAGAAACATTATGTATGTCCAATAAATATAAAATAAACATTATTTTATAAAATAAACTATTCATCAAATTGAACAGTTGTAAGCTTTATAGACTTTATATTAAGAGCTTTCTTTAGGTTCTAATATATAGCATGCTATGCAAATAAGTTATTTCAGGTTCAATGTTTAATATAAGGTCTTATTAGAAACAACACGTATGTCCAATGCTATAGATTATCTTAATTTAATTTATGATCACACTTTGTTTTATTTTAATACTATACACCTAAAATAAAGGATTCTAATTAACTTACGCATTGAACCATGTTTTGATGGTATGCCGCTGAACCTTCAGCATAATTCGCGACTGTTTTAGAATAATAAATGCTCAAAAATGCATATTTGTATAATTTACATATATAATATTTCTTGCTTTAAGATTATACTGATAAATACGATATTCAGTAGTGCTGCTTTGGGCTTAAATGTTTGGAGAAACTGAATACCTTCGGAGAATTCTTTCACTTTTTTCTGATGGCAATGTTTTGACCATCAATTTATCGATGTGGTGTAGATGACCTGGCTGAGAAAGCTCAGAATATATTTATGTGTGTTCTTTTTCTTTTCTACCTTAACTTTTATAAATTGGAGTTGATCACATTTTTAAACACCAACATAACTTATAATTAACAATTTAGTTTTTAAAATATTTTTTAGCATTATAAAAAATATGAATCCTTTGGAGATAGCTAAGAAAATAAGTTAAGTACATCAATGACAGATATGTGAAAAATGGAATTCCTTCCGCATATCGCTTCTATAGAGGTTTATTTTATTGCTCTACGGTCATTTTTTGCACACTTTAGGCTAATTAGAACAAGATTAACAGTATAACATGGATTCCGAATCACTAACAGACATCCATGCCACCTCTAAGGGTCGGTTTTATAAAAGGTAATCATTTGAGTGGGTATTTGGGCGGATTATTTAAATGATTTAATGAGATATAACGAGTCAGGAATTTACTTCAAGTACTGTTTGTTCTCCGAATGAACTTTTTAAATGTTGTTTCTCATTTTGTACTTTTATTAATTTTTAATATATTCACTTTACTGTACTTTTTAAGGAATGATTTAAGAAATGAGTGTAAATGTTATATCGTTAACTTATAAATATACACATTTATAGGGAATGATTGTGTTTCTCCTTTGAAGGAAAATTCCAGAAAATCTTAAAAATTATAGATGGCGTCACCTATTATTTCTTGAATATTCTAATTGCAATTGAATTCTAGCTTAGAATTTGGAAAAATAAGGTGCTTAAACATATTTTAGGATATTGAGAGAAGAATAGCATTGTTAGTGCGCGAACTATATATTATGTCACCTATTTCTTGAATATTCTAACTGTAAGTGAATTCAACCTTAGAATTTGGAAAAATAAGGTGCTTAAATTAATTTTATGAAATTTCATTATTATTATTAGATGCCACATAATTTTCTTCAAATAATTTATAATTAGGGAAAAATTAATTTAAAACTAGAGTCTTAATTCCGTAAATGTGTTAAACTCGGTAAAATGGTTAAAATGCATTGATAATATTATTATTATTGATAGTTTTAATTTGCATTTACCAAACAGACTTTCAATTAATAATAATTGAAGATAATAATTTTATAAAATACTTAAACGAAACTATTTATTAAAAAAAAAGATTTTAATTTACAAAAATATGCAAAATATTTATCCGCAACTATTTATTCTATAAACAATAATTCTACGAAACTATTTATTCTAATAATAATTTAATAATTCTACAAAAGTATTTATTCTATTTAAAGAAAATGCAGAATAAAATGTGTCATATCTACTAGTAAATTAAAAAGAAACAATGTTTTTATAACTTAATGATTTTGAAACACTTGAATACTAAATGAAATCAAATACTAAAAATTCTACTATTTTATTTATTACAAAGTTTTAAAAAATAACTTTCTGTTTCTTCTTTAAAAAATAATTATACAACGTAAAAAATTCATTTCACAAAAAGTTCATATTAAGACGCAAAGAAATACTTTTACGAACAAGAGTAACAGAAACGAGTTGCAGTTATTGGCTTCGAAAATCAACTTTCTTTATCTCTGAATATGAAAGCCATAATTTAATTTGCATTTTTATCTCGAGATTCGAATAATTTGCTTCCCAAGATAATTCGTGAGAAATGAAAATGCAATTAAGTGCAAAGGGATATCGATTAAAAAGTGCTATTCCATCGTCATCGTTTCCTCTCCTTCGAAGTTATAATAATTATAGCATTTCGTTGGAAATGTACTTTTTTTATTTGCATTTCTTATTTTCTTTTTTCATTTCTCTCTTTGCACTTTTTGTATTCTTTAAAAACAATGAAAGTGGCAAGTTTAAAAACCACACTATATTAGAATTAGATATTATACTCTTTTTAATATCATAATTAAATAATTTAATGCAGATTTCTAGAATCAAGAATGTTTCTATTAATTTAAATTTGTAGGAAAACACTTACAGTAAATTTTATATTTAAGATAATGAAAATATTTTTTGTCCTAATACAGCTGGCAAATACTTAGACAGTTGTCTTGGATGCCTTAAGGAAAGCGCTGCACCGCTGTTACTCACTTAGCACTACCCAGGAGGTGCGTGTAGCCTGAAGATAAGCCACGGACGCGGAGTAACACTACCCTCCGTAACGCTCTAGGATCATGTTAGACCGAAACCTACGGCTTAAAGGGGATTCCAAACCACTACAGACATCCATGGAACCACCGGGACTCGAACCCGAAACCTGTGGTACCGACGGCCAGAGCGCTAGCCATTCGGCCATTCAGGCCCGTAGGTAGCGTTATTACAAGTTGCAAATTGCTATTTATTCTAATAATAATAATTCTACGAAACTATACAAAAAATAATTATATGAATAAATAGTTATTTATTCAGTTAATAATAATTTAATAATTTTACAAAACTATTTATTCTATTTAGAACAAATGATACGCAAAATGTGCCAGATCTAAATTAAAAAGCAACAATTTTTTTTTTATAGCTTAATGATTTTGAAATACTTGAATACAAAATGAAATCTGATATTAAAAATTCCTCCGTTTTATTTTTTACAAAGATATAAAAAATAACTTTCTGTTTCTTCTTTAAAAAATTGATTATACAACGTAAAATATTCATTCCACAAAAAGTTGATTTTAAAGACGCAAAGAAATACTTTTACGAACAAGAGTAACAGAAACGAGTTGTAATTATTAGCTTAGAAAATCAACTTTCTTTATCTCCGAATATGAAAGCCATAATTTAATTTGTATTTTTATCTCGAGATTCGGATAACTTGCTTCCCAAGATAATTCGTGAGAAATGAAAATGCAATTAAGTGGAAAAGAACATCGATTATTTCATCGTCATCGTTTCCTTTCCTTCGAAGTTGTAATAATTTTAGCATTTCGTTGGATTCATTAAATCGTTTTATCAAATGCAATTTTTTTATTTACATTTCTTATTTGCTTTCTTTTTTCATTTTGCACCTTTTGTATTCTTTAAAAATTTCACTATATTAGACTTAGATATTAAATGTATTTTAATATCATGATTAAAAGATAATTTAACGCAAATTTCTAAAATAAAGAATGTTTCTATTAATTTAAGTTTGTAAGAAAACACTTACAGTAAATTTTATATTTAAGATAATGAAAATATTTTTTTGTTCTAAAAATAATTATACGAATAAATAGTTAATGCAGCTGGCAAACACTTAGACAGTTATCTTGGATGCCTTAAGGAAAGCGTTGCACCGACGTCACTAAATTAACACTACCCATGAGGTGCGTGTAGCTTGAAGATAAGCCGCGGACGCGGAGTAACACTACCCTCCGTAACGCTCTAGGATCATGTTAGACCGAAACCTACGGTTTAAAGGGGATTCCAAACCACTACAGACATCCATGGAACCACCGGGACTTGAACCTGAAACCTGTGGTACCGAGCGCCACAGCGCTAGACACTCGGTCATTCAGATCCCTGTCAAATCTAAATTAAAAAGAAACATTTTTTTTTAATAAATTATTATGAATAGAATTAATTATCCTGAATCATCAATTGAATACTATTAATAATTAATTGAATTGATCATCATTAATTATCCTTAAATTTCTTTTCTTTTTCTTATAACTGAATGATTTCCATACATTTTCAGTAAAATGCAAAATGAAATCTAATACTAAAAATTTGACTATTTTATTTTGCTACAAAGATTTAAAAATGCATTTTCAATTTCTTCCTTCAAAAATTGATTATACAACGTAAAAAATTAATTCCACAAAAAGTTTATATTAAGACGGAAGGAAATACTTTTGCGAACAAGAGTAACAGAAACGAGTCGCAGTTATTAGCTTCGAAACTTTCTTTATCTCCGAATATTAAAGCCATAATTTAATTTGCATTTTTATCTCGAGATTCGGATAATTTGCTTCCCAAGATAATTCGTGAGAAATGAAAATGCAATTAAGTGGAAAGCGATATCGATTAAAAAGTGGTATTCCATCGTCATCGTTTCCTTTCCTTCGAAGTTATAATAATTTTAGCATTTCGTTGGATTTATTAAATCGTTTCTTCAAATGTAATTTTTTTTATTTACATTTCTTACTTACTTTCTTTTTTTATTTTGCACCTTTTGTATTCTTTAAAAAGTTCATTACATTAGATTTAGATATTAAACTATTTTTAATATTATTATTAAAAGATAATTTAATGCAATTGTCTAGAATCAAGAATGTTTCTATTAATTTAAATTTGTAATAAAACGCATACGATAAATTTTATATTTAAGATAATAAAAATATAGCTTTAATAAAATTAAATGTTTTTTATTCTGTTGGAAATTTTTGCTATACAGTCATCATAAAATGGAATATTAGATTTTCTAACATTAATAAAATCTAAAATAAATAAATTAAATTAATTTTAAAGGTAGTATTAGAAAGCATTAGATTAAGATTAAATAGGGTTAATTACTAAAAATAACAGTCACATAAAAGTAAAGAATAATTCAGAACAATAAAAGGACAAAATATAAAACAGGATCTGTATTCTTGTCCTATTCATGAATCTTCCTATAAAATGTAAATATTAATGACTGCAACAATACGCCAGCGGATTCGAACCTCTGTCTTCCTGCAAGGTAATTGCGCGTATTGTCCTTGAGTCACGATTCATATATTAAAAATATTAACTATAAATTAATATTATTAAAAATAATTTAGTGAAGCATTTTTTTAATAACGTATGAGTTCTTATTGGAAGTAAAGGATAAACTGAAATATTTTTTTTCGTTCTAATGCAGCTGGCAACCATTTAGACAATTGTCTTTGATGCCTTAAGGCAAGTGTTGCACAGACATTACTCACTATGCACTACCAGGGGGCGCGTGTAACTTGAAAATAAGCCACGGACGTGGAGTAGCAATGCTCCCGCAACGCTCTACGATCCTATTAGGACCGAGACCTACGGTTTAATCTTGATTCCGAACCACTACAAAAACCCATGGCACCGCCGGGATTCGAACCCGCTACCTATGGTACCGAACGCCAGAACGCTAGCCATTCGGTCATCAGGCCCCTAGCTATGAAATATAAAACATAGCAATTTCATCTCAACAGAGCGTTAGTTTCCATTTTACTGATAACTATTGAATGTAAATGCAACATTTTGAAAAAGAAGTTGATTCATAGGAGTAATATTAGTCTTGAGTCCTGATTTCAGAGTGACTAGCGCTATGGCGCTGGATTCCACAGGCCCCAGTAGGGCTATGGATGTTTGTAGTGGCTGCGGATTCACTTTAAACCGTAAGTCGCGGTCGCATATTAGTGTAGAGCAGGGGTCTCCAAACTACGGCCCGCGGGCCAAATCCGGCCCGCCAGTGTCATCCATCCTGCCCGCGACAGCGAATAGCTTATTGTTGCTGTAATATGTTGGATAAAAATTACAGAATGATAATAACTCGGTTTTATTGGCTTGCTAGATAAAGCTTAATGACTGGCATAATACGCAGAAAATTTAACTTAAGCATAACAGCTATCAAATAATTGAAATGAATCCCACTAACATTATAAACAAGTGAACATGTCGCGGTTACCCTCGCTAGTTATGTTGGGGTAAAGAGTATCGCATATGTATATATATCGATGTTTGGAATGTATATATCCTGAATCAAACATATGATTTTTATCCTGAAAATCTCTCAGGAACGGAAAAGCTAAATTAATGCGAATGAAACCGCGGGGTATCCACTCACTTGCAAAAAAATACTAATGAGATTTATGTAATTGTGATTTTTCACTGACAATAGTTTGTAGTTAGCAAGCGTATGCTCTTTCAGAGCGCGCAATCAGTGACTGGTGTCGAAATTATAGATAATCGTAGAACAATTAAAACGGTTTTGACCCTTGGTACTTACTGGAGTAAACAGTATGGCCCTAAGGCTGGAAATTTTGGAGACCTCTGGTGTAGAGCGTTGGGCTGACAATCCTACGCTGTAAAATGAAAAACACCCCAGTCACGAAATCTGCCAGTTGGTAGGCGGCCTTGGTCCACCATAGGGCTGATGCGCCAACAAAAAAGTCTTAACCATAATAAAATCATCGATAAGATTAGTACGTTTATGTATGAGTGCAAAATAACACAAAAGTCTCTTTATTCGCCACAAGAAAATTTAGAACAAATTTTTTTGGGGATTTACAGTAAATTCCTTCTCATTGATTATTTACTCACAATAATTTTTCTTGTTGCATTTAATTTAAAATATTTAAGCATTTTTTTTTCAAATTTTGTTACATTGATTATTTTCAAATGTTACATTGAATTACCAATACGTAATCAATTTTTAAAAACAAATTTTTGATTGTTCCAACTATCAATATGTTAGATCAGGTGGTTTAAATGATAAACCTTAAAATAAGATGAAATGAAACTATAAAGTACTGTTAATTCCTTTATAGTACCATTTAGGCTTGTGGACAATATTCCTAGTAGTTATATAGGGAGTAATAACACTTTAAGAGGATTTGAATACAGGTGACTGTGTGTTTTAATGAAAAAAAAACCCAGAAAGTTTAGGAAAAACTATGAGCAAGTCTTTTTTTTTTTGTTTACAAAGTACTTTGGCCAAGCAGTTTAAATGTCTATTGTGATATTATCGCACAGTTTCTCCAAATCCACTCACTTTTTTAAACTTATGACTATAGGGCATTCCACGCTCGGAATCAAACCCATATTCTTTAAAAAATGTAGCATAAGTTTACAATTTATGTTGCATAAAAGAATCATTACATATTATTACCATGAAGCAACTATTTGGGAAATAAATTTATGATATATAATGGCTAACGTCTTTTTAAAACAAATTAATAACATCTTGTACAGTTACAACTAATATTGTTATTATAATAACACATTATGGTAAAAAAATAACTAAATTGTGTGGATGCAATTTGTGTCACATAAAATACTTATTGCATACTTACCATAAAATGACCATTCGAAAGCGAACTCTACCGAGATAAATTATTCTGGAGATAATTCGAATTCGAATGAATAACCATGATAAACCCCGAGTCAATTTAAGAGGAACGTTTCAATGATGAATAATAAATAAGCGATAATTTATTAATTCCGTGTTAGCCGAGAATAAAATCTCTCGAAGCACATTTGAACATTTATTAACAAGCTAATTTTGCTTAATTGGTGAAAACTTCTGCCGTGATTTAGAAAATGGCTGCTGCTTTTCAGTTCTTTCATTCGCGAATCGTGTGGGATGTTTTATTTTGAAATGGAGTTAGCAAAAACTGTCGGTGGAATTCTTTTGAAGGTGGTGTGCACTTTTATACTAAAGATTTGAGCTAATATGACCATACTAAAGATTTGAACTAAAATGACCATATTGAAGATTTGAATTACTATGACTAATATTACTATAGTGAAGATTTAAGTTAATATGACTATACTAAAGGTTTCAGCTTATGTGACTATACTAAAGATTTCAGCTTATATGACCATACTAAAGATTTGAGCTAATATGATCATACTAAAGATTTGAGCTAACTACTATGACCATACTAAAGATTTGAATTGCTATGACTAATATGACTATAGTAAAGATTTAAGCTAATATGACTATACTAAAGGTTTCAGCTTAGAAGACCTTACAAAAGATTTGAGCTTATATGACCATACTAAAGGTTTGAGCTAATATGACTATAGTAAAGTTTTGAGATAATATGACCAATATGTAATGTTGTATGCTAATATGACCAATATGTAATGTAGTATGCTAATATGATTAACACGTAATGTATTATTCTACTATGACTATTAGTATAGTCATACTGAAGATTTGAACTAATATTCAATAAAATCATAAAAAGAATAGACAAATATCAAACTGAATGTTTTTAGCATATATATTTACAAAGCATGCTGACAAAAAATTAACATCATTATATGCTTAAACTTTATAATAATATTAACATTAAACCCCTTTATAACATAACAAACATTAAATAACATAACATTAAAACCAATTAATAAAATATTGTACAATTACAATTAATTAATTGTTATTATAATAATGCATTATGGTGAAATAAAAAATAACTAAATTACGTGCATGCAGTTTGTGTCACATAAAATACTCATTGCATACTTACCATAAAATGACCATTCGAAAGCGAACGAGATAAATTATTCTGGAGATAATTAGAATTCGAATGAATAACCATGATAAACCCCGAGTCAATTTAAGAGGAACATTCGAATGATGAATAATAAATAAGCGACAATTTATTAATTCCACGTTAGCCGAGAATAAAATCTCTCGAAACACATTTAAACATTTATTAACAAGCTAATTTTGTTTAATTGGTGAAAACTTGTGCCGTGCTTTAGAAAATGGCTGCTGCTTTTCAATTCTTTCATTCGCGAATCGTGTGGGATGTTTTATTTTGAAATGAAGTTAGCAGAAACTGTCGGTGGAATTCTTTTGAAGGTGGTGGTGCACTTTTATTCCTACCCCATTAAAATGGTTCTTAAAGTAGCTGCTTGTTAAAAATTGCATTTCGTTTTAATTTGATATCATTGAAGTGCATTACTGTAAAGTGGGGAATGTTTGAGATTGTTAGTTTCCTTTTAAAATGTAAAAGTGTAGGATGTTACTTTTTTTTTCAATTAAATTTTGATGGGAATAAGTATTCGTGGAAAAATTCCTAATTATTTTAAATGGTAGGATTTAATAAATTTCATTAAATCTATCTCATTTTTACATTACAAAAGTGTAATAATTATTCTTTCTCGATTTAAATATTTGATATTTGTTAATGTATTGTATAAATGAAAAAACAATTTTTACATTTGTGGGATTAAATTAATTGCAATAATATTTTATTAAATTTATTCGCTTTTTAAAATTAAAAATTCGATCATTCTTATTTAAGTTCAATGATTAAAATATTTCATTTTAAAAAAGATTGTTTAAATATGTATTTAAAATTATATTTTTTAAATTATTCGATTTCAATAAATATTACCTAGAAATTATTTAATTTGCTGTCTATTTAAATTCCAAAAGTTTAAAATAATATACTGATCAATTTTAATTTTAGAAGTAACATGGATTTTTATATGTATATATTCGAGTTAATAAAGAACACAGTAATATGTTATATTTTAATAAACCATCCAGTAATAATTTCATTAAAATTTTATTAAGCTTAAAATTCCGTTAATTTAAAAAATAAATAATAGCTAGTTTCTATTAAAATTTTATCATTTATTAACGAATTTAAATTGCAAAATTTTAAAATAATATACTGATCAATTTTAATTTTAGATGTAACAATGATTTTTTTTGTTTGTTCATTAATAATTCGAGTTAATAAAGAACACTGCAATATGTTATATTTTAATAAACCTTCCAATAATAATTTCGTCCAAACTTTACTAAGCCTAATTTTCCTTTAAATTAACAAAAAATATAATAACTATTTTCTATTAAAATATCATTTATTAACAATTTTTAATTATTTAAAAATCTGAAGCTTTTTAGATATCTAATTTAATAGCATAGCCAAATGCGATTAATTAATAAAAATGTAATTGCAAAGCCAAATACCAACATGTTTTGGCAAATTACATTTTTTTTCAATTTTCCTGTGCATTATTGGACCTCGTATCCCACTTATGTATACCATGAACAAGGTATTAATGGGTGACGAATAGAGCACATTCCTTTTTTGATGAATCTTTAGGGATAATTGTCCCTCATTTGCTTATTGGTTGGAAGAAAGCTTGGAATACTTTTAGGTTGTCTTAAATACTAGGTTGTCTGAGGGTCCATGTGTGGTACTTATACACGTTGCCATAAATCTTATCCAATCTTCTAGTTTTTCAAAGTAGAAACTCTACAGGTGATGCCATTGAATCATAACCTATGGCCAAACTATGTACGTTACAAATGGACTACGACTCAAATGATAAATTACAGTTAAAGAATTAAAAAATACTTATAACAATTTAGTCAGACACCCTGATTCAGGTTAGCTTGTTACTGATAGAAATTCCAATCTCTTATTTAACAATAAATTAGAAAACGTCAAATAAAATATTTTTGATTCTTAGATGAACAACTTTTCATTAAACTATAGCGGATCGCATTTCATCTTTCATAAAATCCTTAAAAGTCTTCCAAAAAATTACTTATAATATACAGATTCACCAAATTACAAATTTCTAGGAAGTAGTGCACCTAAACTACTCGGAATCACACAGCAATACAGGTCAGAAATTATTCCTAACACTGTAGTGTACACAGAAGGTACCAAAAATGGATGAAAGGACACCACTTAAGTAAATGTGCGGTGTATGAATCAATGTGCATCAATGAATGCAACAAAAGTGTACTACATACTAGGTCAAAGGAGAAGTTCGAAGTGTAGTCCACAACTTGTAATGTAAATCTCATATTTTCATTGCATGGTATTCCGATTGTTCTGGAGCCTTCCTGGCAGCTCTCTAACTTTACCGACAGCTGTTTTCATACGTGAAACCTGATCCTTGAAGCTGTGAACGGGGGTGTCATACACCATTGTCTTCTTATAGCCTTATTAGTAATCAAGGCATCATAAGCCCTGCGAGCGAGCAAGACAATCTACCGGATGAAATACGTTCGTTCGTATTCTTCGCCATATATCGTCTAAGTGGTTATGAAAGTTGTGACTGAAATGGGTGAGGATGTGCCAAGAGTTTATGGGTGGGAGTACGTATTACACGTTTTTTGTACAAGAGATGGGCTGCTCATTAATTACATTCCATAGCCTTGTACATAAGGTGTATATCATCTAACACCATTTTATACAATGAGCCATCCTACTATGGCTGTATATGTATACTATGCCTATATGTATGCATGTAAACTATAACTATACTATGCCTATATGTATGTATGTATGTATGTATACCATGGGTGTACTATGCTGTATACTTATACTAAGGTTGTGTATGTATACTATGGCTGTATACTGTTTACTTAAACTATGGCTATATACTTATACTATGGCTGTATACTTATACTATGGCTACTATGGATGTATACTATACTTATAATCGGCCTGATGACCGAGTGTCTAACGCTCTGGCGCTTGGTACCACAGGTTTCGGGTTCGAGTCCCTGCGGTGCCATGGATGTTTATAGTGGTTCAGAATCCACTTTAAACCGTATTTCCCAGTATAATAGCATTGTAGAACGTTGTGGTGGTAGTGTTACTTGCGTTCGTAGCTATATATATCTGAATATCTATTATATATTCAAAAAATAATTTACTTTCAAAGTTTAAAGAGTAGCATATAAAAACAAACACTTTATAGAAGCAAATCTTTTATTTGAGTATTTATTATGTATTCGAATCATAGCTATTTGTGTTTGAATTCAATAATAAATAAACACTACAATCATGAAAAATAGAAGCAGCAAATGAAATACCAAAAAAAAATAATCAAATAGCATTCTCATTTGTCTCTTAAATTGATTGGGCCGCATCCAAGTAAAATGTTTTATGAAGTAGGAATAGAGTTCCTAAATTAGCATCTGCACTTTATATGGAAGGATGTACTTTAAGAGATCATCAGTCTTAGTTCAGGAATTTTTCTAGAAAGAGAAATCTTGCTGCCTTATTGTGATGTATAATGACTTTTCAATAAATTGATCGTGAAATAATTTTTTCGTTAACTTCAGCCCCCTAAATAAACAAGATTATATCTTCATTGTTTAGGTAATTTGTAATTTTAGTTTTTGGTAGAGAAAGGACAAAAATGTGACTGTTATTTTTAATGATTTTTTTTATTCGTAACAATAGTTTGGAAATAAAGGCTTTTTAGTCATAATTTTTAATTAATTCCCATGCAAAAAAAAATATTAGAAGAAAATTAAATTATATGTAATATTCTTATTTAAAAATAAAAGTTATATATGAAATTCGTGCTTTTATAAATATGTTAGTCTCAGGAGCTACTCAATTTTTTAAAAGGAAGCAATGGCTTTTCTGTTCTTGTTTTCAATATATAAATTAGCAAGACTTATTTCTTTCGTTTTTAATGTTGATTTAACAGTTTCACAGATGTTAGTTCGTGTAGGATTATATGCCACGGGTTTAATTCTATTTTAGATTAAATGTTTACCATCTCCAATATTCAGTGTGTTAACAGCTTTTATATCTGTCGTAGACAATGTGACCTGTAACAGCTCTTTTTTAATTAAGAATTAAAGTAAACTTCCAAATCCTTTTTACTTTAGGTCGTTTGGTTGGCAAAAATATCAGGTTTCTCCATGATTAATATTTTGGATAGATCGGCAATATTTTCTTACATGTATAATGCCGTTCAACATTCTGATTTTTTTTTTTTTTTTTTTTTTTTTATTAAATGATTTTCTATTTCATTGCTACAGCAATGCAGATCTTACAATTTCTTCCCTTATTTTTAAAATTTCTGAATGTGAGGTGCATCAGGATTTTTGAATTGCAAATGCTACATAATAGTTTTGTTATGCAATTTGCGTGTAGCGAATACTAGCTGTGGCTTTTGGCGGAGAAAATGATTGTGTTTCTAATTCACTCTTCACATTAAATATTTATTTAACAATGAGGAGCATTCATGTTTGTTTATTACTTATTATTGAGCTGTTTCAATTTAAAATATATGCGTAATTTATTTTATCTGTAAAAGCAAGTCATAAATCTGCCATTATAATAATGAAAAACATTCTATGAAACTAGGTTATATTTATGTGTTGACAAACACTCATACTTTCAGTCAGATAAAATTAATTCGTGGCATAATACTTGTAGCATGCTTTTTATATTTCTTGAACAATTATATTTTAAGTGAATTCATATCATACGAAACAAAGAAATGAAAATAAGTGTTCGGTTTCAAAAGTAATAAGAGCAGTATAGTTTTAGTTGATCTAAGTAAAAATAAATTATAGAAATTATAGCCAATGAAAAGTATTAATTATAATATTTATTTGGTTTTTCACATTACCATTTACTAATATAGTTCAGTATATCAGTTTGTGCTAATGATTGTAAATTTACTATTCACTGTGATCCAGACCTGAAAATTTTTAAGATAACATAATTTTTAATCTCAACTGGGTGAAATAGTTTTAAAAATATTGTTTTTTACTTACACAGTTTACAATTACAAATCGATTCACAAAGAAAAATTTTCTTTTGATAAAAAGTGTTCAATGATAATGTTTCTCAAAGTTTAGTTTGTCCATATGCATGCATAGTTGTAGAGGATATATATATATATATATAAAGAAAAGGAATTTAAAAGTCTTGTAAATTCTAAAATTTTGTGTTACGTATCTATTTTTTTAACACGTGCAACCTTTTTTGAAAAAAGAATAAAATTATATAAAATAATCTTGCTATCAAACACTTTCATTTAGACCTTAAGGGTTTACTTGATTTTCAAACATTTTCATAAATATACTGTGTTATTAGAAAACTTATTGTAATGCTTAAATCATGTTAATGAAAACCCACGTCGTAGCCATAAATAAATTCTTTAATAATAATGTTATACATTTTACTATCTTACAAACTTACTTCTTTATTAATTTTGATATCCTTCAAGTTGATTTTAAAAAATACTAACTAAATTTAGTTCTTCCTATCAAACAAAATATTTTTTGGTTTGTTGGTATTGATAATTCTCCAAAATGTGAGCCTCTCTTTTAAAAATTAAAATATTGTTGAATTTTCCTGAGATTCTATATCAGCTTAAAAGCAAAATAACTGAATATTAGAAGGTTTGTATAATTGACATTGCATAAGTAAAATAATACATTCTAAAACAATGCTGTAAGATTCAATCAATTTAAAATGCCAGCTATATGAAATTATGTTTCTTACATGTATTTTATTATAAACTTCTGGTAAAAATGTAATCCACATCCTTACCGTAATTGTAAAAATCGCCAAAATTGATGTATTTAGAAGTTAGCTATGCGTTTTCTGATTTTACATAAATAGGAGGTACTATGTTTGACTCGTTACACCTCAAAAAATTCATCGCCAAGAGTGCGGGTTGTTGTGGCTAACGGTTTTATCTTCATTGTCAACAATTCGTCATTGGGTAAAATACAGAGCCGTTATATTTCAATTTACTTCAATTTATTAACTTAACAACGTATTATTTCAATTACTTCACTGCATAACACATCTTATCTATACTTTTTACAATGAATGTCTTTGTGAAAATTGTTTTGATTTATTTTTCTCTTAATTGTTGAAGAAAATTAATTCTTTGCTTGTGTTTGTAACAGAGGATCGGCGTGTGAGTGATCAGGATGAGCGTCGGTGTTCTGAGCCTGGATCAAGAGATTGGTGCGAGCGACGCCGTCCAGATAGATCCTCTCTCGGAGGACGCCTTCATCGCAAACCTACACCAGCGGTTCAAGAGGGACCAGATCTACGTGAGTTATTTCTCTTTTGCTTAGTGACTCAGTGAACGAATCGTTGAAAGCTCATCTAGGGTAAAAATTTCTTCAAATGTAAAATGAATATTTTTTTGTAGTTTTCACAAAAATATAAAAAAATTATATAATAATCAATTAATTTAATAAAATTACCTGGGTCTATTCGTTGGAAAAATGTATGGGTTGAAGTATTAAAAAAAACCGTCCTTAATTTTGCAAACTTACCATAGTTTGTTTTAGATAGATTTTAAAAATTATAAATTATAAAACATATTTCCGCATCGGATCAATATTAAATTTGAATAATGGTCATCAACAATAACTTCATATATTTTAAAATATTTAAGTATTTGTTTCATTTTAAGTGATAGTTGTTTCAATAACTAAATCCAGTTTTCATTATTCATTTAACTCGATGTATTGTAAAAAATGCTTCATTTTATATAAATTTACAAATTATGTTAATTTACAACGTAATTGTTAAATTATTAATGAATAATTGAATACGATATTCAACTTTTTCATATTAGAATTAAAGGATAACTTGTAAAAGCATGTTGCGTATTAAAAATTAATTAAATATATTCAGATTTTTATTGTTATTCCCACGAGACATGAACGTGTCAACATTTAATTCAAATTTTGAATCATGAGGCTTAAATTTATTGATAGGAGTTTTAGGCCCCTTCGGGGCCAAGGCACTCCGATATCCTGTAATGACGACGACGACGGCTTAAATTTATGATAAAATAGTTTTTGGGATGGCAGAGATTTAACACTATTTTTAGATTTTGTATTGACATAAATAATAGCAATCAATGCATATCATAATAAGTTTAACCAGAACATGAATCTCTATGGGAGTTCGCTAAACATAGTAACTTTGGTAAAATCTCAGAATAGGGGCCATTGGGATTTGGCATCAAAAAAAATATTTTTGCCAAAGTGCGCCAAGTAACAGGTTGCGATTGTAATTGTAGTGAATTATGAACAGTACAAGAAGACCGAGTTAAGATATTTGGCGACTTGTATCCCAGTTGGCGCAACAAAAAAGCAGCAATATTCCAACGGCCCCTATTTTGCGATTTAGCCATAACTTCAACCAGAAGACAAATATCTATGAGATTTCGCTAATCACAATAACTTCAACCAGAAGACGAATCTCTATGGGATTTCGCTAATCATAATAACTTCAACCAGAAGACGGATTTCTATGGGATTTCGCTAAAGTACTTAAAAATACTCGAAATAAAAACGCTCACTTAAATGGCCGAGATTATCACAAATAAACAAGAAAACCAATTCCAACTTAGGAATAACTTCGATATAAAAAATTCTTTCATCTATAATGTCCAGAATTTCAATTCTAATGCTAATATTCATAACGACTAGCTTACTGCTACTAAGCCATCGGAAATCGCACGCCGATTACTCTTTCCTTTTGTGTAACATAATTAATAAGACTTTAGAAAACAAATGATTTTTCATCTGCATGGAGAACGGCATATGTTAATCCCATTCGGAAAAAAAGGAAAATACCCCTCAAATCCTGAAAATTTAAGACCTATCTCTTTGCTTTCTCTCTTAGTAAATTTGCTGAAACTATTATTTACTATATAACAAACTAACTCTTTCGTTTCTAACAGTAATATTATTAATCCTGAATAATTTGGATATGCCAACGGCCGTACCATGCTGAATATACCGGTTCTCGTTAGATCACCGAAGTTAAGCATCATTGGGCGCGGTCAGTACTTGGGTGGGTGACCACCTGGGAACACTGCGTGCCGTTGGCAAATTTGGGACCTGAATGGCCGAGTGTCTAGCGCTCTGGCGCTCGGTGCCACAGGTTTCGGGTTCGAATCCCGGCGGTGCCATGGATGTTTGTAGTGGTTCGGAATCCACTTTAAGCCGTAGGTCCCGGTCTTCTATGACTGTAAGAGCGTCACGGAGCAAAAGTCAGGCTTCTACCTACGGGTGCTCCATCACAACAGAAGCTGCTTCCTTCCCCTTCAATCATGAGTCCATATGGGCTTGTGGGCTTGGCCAGCCAAGTGGGATAAGAAACAACAACAACAACAAACATAATTTGGATTCCATAAAAACTTACCCACAACCATGAATTATTTCTTAAAATAGAATTTATCACAGATAACTTTCAAAATAAACAATATATGGGAGAGGTTTTCCTTAATATACAGAAAGCGTTCGATAGAATTTAGATTAACGGCCTACTTTATAAAGTTACTTTTAATTTTCCTCTTTCGCTAATTCAATTAATCCAGTACTACTTTTGTGATAGAGAATTCTCTGCTGAAATAAATAAAACTCATTCGACTTATAAAAATATTTTGACAGATACTGCCCAGGGAAGTAAGATTTCCTCCCTTTCTCTATTTCAATTCCTACTATTAGTTCACACTCTCCCTAGATATATCTTGTTCAAATTTTCAATCGTTAATAAAATATTTTTTGTTCATCCACTCAAGTTCAAATACATTTTTTAAACTTGTACTGGATGACACTTGATGTTAATACAGTTTTTTTCAAATATTAATTCATTCATTAAATTAAATTAATTAATTTTAATTTTTTTAGATTTAAGTTGCATGTATCTACCAATAGATGGCGCCAGATGTAAGAGAAAAATTTCAACTTAAAAAGTAGGAATTGACTTCAAAATTTTTTTTATTTATATTACTTGTTTCATCTTCAATATGCCGTAATCCCAAAGTTCTGACTGCAATTTATGCAGAGGATTCAGCTATACTTTGCTAGAACAATAACATCAAATATATTGCTGTCATTCTAACAAATCATCTTAAAGACTTTAATAACTTATTTAACTGGAAAATTGCTTTAAATGTTGATAAAAGTGGAGTAGTCCTTTTCTCGGCAGGTAATAAAAATATTAAAATCAACGATATCATCATTCCTTAATTTCCCAGTAATTTGTTTAAGTTAAAACTTAGTAAGTTTGGGCACATTTGTGTACCGATAGTGTACAAAATTAAAAAAAAAATATTAATGGCTTTTATTCGAAAGATCATTTTAATCAATATGCATCACTACATTATCATTGATATCTTACATATTTCTTGAATTTATTTTTATCAATTTTTGTATGTATAAATAAAATCTTGAAGTGAACAAATAAATCATTCGATGTTGTTGCATTTGTTAAATATCATCATTGAAAATCTCACTCTTCCATTTTTTTCAATTCCTTCTATTAGCTCACACTCTCCCTATATATGTCTTGTTCAAATTTTCAATCGTTCATAAAATGCTTTTTATTCGTCCACTCGAGTTCAAATACATTTTTTAACTTGTAGTGGATGACACTGGATGTTAATACAGTTTTTTTCAAATATTAATTCAGTAATTAAATTTAATTAATTAATTTTAGTTTTTTTAGATTTAAGTTGCATATATCTATCAATAGATGGCGCCAGATAAACTTAAAAAAATGAATGAAAATTATTTATAAAGGACTTTCTGCAATAAAGGGAAAAAAAGTTGGAATTGACTTTAACAAAAAGTTTTTTATATTACTTGTTTTTGTATGTATAGATAAAATCTTTTAGTGAATAAATAAATTGTTCAATGTTGTTGCATTTGTTAAATATCATCACTGAAAATCTTACTCTTCCCATTTTTTTCTATTAAAAATAAATTAAATATATAGAATAATTTTTTCACTAAATATAGCATTTGATATTAGTTCTCATATTCTCCTGATAAAATTAATCAAAAGAGTATAAATAGATTTGTGAAAGTAATGTTTTTGTTTCCAATGAAATTAAATTATTTTTAACTGTATTTTTCTTTTTTCAAAATTTAAATGAATATTTTGTTTTATTCTCTCACTAATATTTGATAAATAATTTTCTGAATTTTCACGTGGTAAAATAAAACAAAAAGAGAATTTTTTTGTATTTTATGACAGGTTATCAAACATTATGTAGAATCACGAAAAGCGAAACGTATTTTATTTTTCTCACAAGTAATTTGAGATAAAAAAAAAATCAAGAAAAGACTAGAAGAACGTATTTTATTATTTTATTTTACATTTTTAGTCTATTAATAATTATTATAATAATTATTAATAAATTTAAAAAATATAATTATTATTTCTACAGAAATAAATGAAGTGCTCTCAATGCATGAAAGTCTTGTTATCTTTATTGATAACTTTATCTTTAACTGTGTTTGTTTATAAAAATTAAAATCAACCTGAAAGTTTTTAAAATAACAGAAAGAACAGTTTGCGAAATTTAAAAAGAAATTGCTATTTTATATCTATATTCTGATCAGGTAAAAGCTGTAAAAATAATTTTTTAATAATATTATAAATCAAAATACGCATTAAATAATTTTAAATAACAGTATTAATTATCAGTCCAGGAAACCTTTTTTTTTTTTTTTTTTTTTCCCATTTCCGTGTTTAGTTTTAACTACAAAAAAATTTGTTTTGATTTTTCTCTGAACATATTTAAAGAAACATTTTGATTATCAGTTATTACATTTTTAATTCGAATAGTGCAGTTTTCGCTAAAATTAAATCATGGACAGGAGCATTATCGAAAATCTCGCCAAGCTCGCCAAAGTATCAGAACATTCTGGCAGAAAGGGAAAAGAAGACGAAAAGAAGGCGAAAGGTGAAACAGCGAAGCAAAGCCGCAAAGAATCGGATCGTAGACATTCGGAAAGAAGACGAGAAAGCGAAGAAAGGAAGAAAAAGAAGAAAGAAGACAAAAAAGGGGAGAAAAAAACATATTAAAAGGACCCACATATTTTCTTGAGTGTACATATCAGATGCCAAAATAAAGGAATAAAATTTCAAATGTTTATGTTCCATAAAATAAAAAAAGTCTTCACCAGGTTTAAAAAAATTACAAAATACAAACACATACAGGTTGCAGCATTTAAAAGAGAAGATTTTAAAGTGTTTTTCAAGAGTTTAAAATATGCTTCATAGCCACTATACCCCATGCTGACTCGAATATGCTACAAAGAATATGGCGAAAACTGAAACACAAACTACATATCTTTTGGACCACATAAGATGTATGCATAACACTATTATAAATAAGATAGGAATATTCTCTTTCAAAAGTTAGAAATATAAATAATATTGGCCTTAACTCTATTTAGGAATAGGAATGTTAACTCAAACGTTACGTAGAACAGGAGTTCTGCATGTTTATTTAGCGATTTTTAAATTTGTAGTTTTCGCAAAGTCCCATCCTAAACAATAACATTTTTCATTGCCCTTTTGTGGTTCAATCTAGCGCGGAAAAGAGACTCAGCACAATCGGAAACCTAAAAGAGTATAATTGCCGGCAAAGAAACACAGGTGGAGAAATAACAGGTTATCACAAATGATGATTTGGTGCTCAATTACGTCTGATGCTGCGTTAACCAAAAAAGTAATATATTTTTTAATGCGAATTCATGTTTTTATTAAAGGTTTTGTGCTAAAATCGCAGAATAGGTGGGTTTTGGCGTCAAAATTCTTTTCGCCAAAGTGCGCCATGTAAAAGGCTCCGATTGTAACTGAAGTGAATTGTAAACAATACATGATACCTGGGGTACCACATTTGGCAACTTATCATCCAGTTGGTGCCACAAAAAAGTTGGGAAATTCCAACGCCCCGTATTTTGCGATTTGCCGGTGTCATTAATGATTATTTAACCTTTCAGTATGCGCTGTTTCGTTATTTACCTCAAAACAGATGTACTACAGGATGAATGAATTTGGTGACCTAACATTCCTCGTCAAATTGATTTTATCGCCAAAAAAATTATTATTTTTTAATTTGTGATGGCAGAATTTCATCACTATTTTTATAATTTTGCATTGACATAAATAAAAGCTATCAATACACATCATAATAAGTATAACCAAGGTGCTTTGTTGAATACAAAATTGTTGTTTGTATCATAATAAGTTTAACAAGAAGATAAATCTCTATGAGAGTTCGCTAATCGTAGTATCTCAGGTAAAATCATAGAAAAGGGGCTGTTGGGATTTGGCGTCGAAAAATATTTTTGCCAAAGTGTGCCAAGTAACGGGTTGCGATTGTATGTGTGATGAATTGTAAGCAATACAAGAAAACCGCGTTACTACATTTGGTGACTTGTATCACAGTTGGCATTACAAAAAAGTAGCCAAATCTTAATGGCCCCTATTTTGCGATTTGGTCGTAACTTCAACCAGAAGACGGATTTCTATGGGATTTCGAAAAAGTATTTAAAAATCCTCGAAATAATATCGCTCATTTAAATGGTCCCGTTTTGACGGCCAGTTCAAATAAAGATATAGCCGAGATTATCACAAATAAACTAGAAAACCAATTCCAACTTAGGAATAACTCCGATATAGAAAATTCTGTTAACTATAATATCCAAAATTTCAACGGAAAATGCTAAACGCCCCAGAGCGGTTCTTTACAATTTACAAAGTTCTTAGATGAACTCGTCCTTTCGTCATCTTTTCTAGCAGCGGTTACCCTATCCTCCTGTGGAATCTCTTTTCAATTTGCTATTTTACTGTTTTATATTATTCATTTTCTTCTTAAAATTTTTAATTTGGGGACATTTTCCTTAACTACTTATTTCCTGTTTTTTGATAACCATGTTTCTCCTACTTATCGCCATGTACTCATTTTGAACCAGATAGGAGTTTAAGGCCCCTTGGGCACAAGGTACTCCTATAAACTGTAAAGACTGACTGACTATCCAAAATTTCAATTCTAATGCTAATACTCATAATGGCTATTTTACACCTACTAAGCTGTCGGAAATGGCGATCATTATTAAAAAGTTAAAAATCAATAAAGCTCTAGGTCTTGACACTATTACAAATAAGATGATTAAACACTTTCCGCCGATTACTCTTTCCTTTTGTGTAACATAATTAATAAGACTTTAGAATTCGAAGGATTTTTCATCTGCATGGAGGATGGCATCTGTTAATCCCATTCGGAAACCAGGAAAATACCCCTAAAATCCTGAAACTTAAAGACCTACTTCTTAGTTTTTCTCTTTGTAAAATCGCTGAAACTATTATTTATAACAAATTAAACTCTTTCGTTTCTAACAATGATATTATTAACTCTGAATAATTTGGATTCCATGAAAACTTATCTACAACCCATCAATTACTTCGTAAAAAGAATATATCACAGATGGATTTCAAAATTTTGATGGATTTCGTGATTGGACAGATTTTGATGGATATACCACAGATGGATTTCAAGATTTGTTTACTTAAACTATTTATCATAATTACTTTTTATTTTATTTTTAGAAAAGTATAACTTATTGTAAATATTACTCACCATAAACACGACAACGTTTAAAAATAGGCTTGTCCATTTCACAAATATGGTAAAGTACCATTTGAACGTAATGGATATTATTAATAATATAATTATTATAACTTCTTATTACTCTATCGTATTACGAACTTGAAGTCTAAATATTTGGCATTTGTAACAAAGAAATAGTTCTTGCCTTCTTAAATTTGAAATTTTAAGATTGGTTTTATAATAACACAGCACATTTATAAAGGTTGTACTAAAATTTCAACACTTTGTTAATTGCTATTATGAAATTATTTGTATGTTTGACAATGTTATGACAACATAGCATCTACAGAATGTCTGATTTTCTTTAGGGAATAGTATTTTCCAAATTTAAACTTTTGATAAAGCCTTTTTATTTTCGTGCTCACTAGGCTTTCTTTGGAATTTGGATGTACCTTCTTTACATACATGCATCACACAAGATGTGCACATCTGTTCAGTGTTTTAGTGTCGTGAGCGTAGAACTTTAGATAAGCGTGAAGCACATGACAGTTTTAGCAACACAATCAAGATATTGGGATACTTATTATCTATAACATGAAATGAAAATTCTGGTTTTGTACTGTAACTTAACTAACAGCAATATCTACTAGTGATTTTCCATAATGGAAAGTTATTCGTTAACTTGGAAAAGAAAGACTTTTGCTTAGTAATCCATGGAATATATTGTAATCTGACCAGAGACAATTTCCTATTCTTATTATTTCCGTGTCCTTATTCTTTATGTCGTAAAACATCTAAAAAAATGTTGTAATGTTTCACAAAAACGTACTTATAGCTGAAATTAGTTTTTGTAGAACGAAATAACTGAAACACAAAATATGCGTCCCATTATAACATATGCCAGTCCAATATGGAGATCCGCTTGCAGGTCTAGAATCAAAGATATTCAAACTCTTGAAAATAAAGTATTACGCATGGCAGTTGATGCACCGTGGTTTGTCAGAAATAAATATATTCTCGCTGCTCTGGGAATTCCTCCAATTAAAAATTTTATTCACAAGCTCGCAACTAATTTTTATAATAATATTCCTAATAATCCTAATACTCTGCTCAAGCGCCTTCCTGATTATGGCATTACTCTTCCCATCAATAATAAAAGCCCGCGTACTTCACGGAACATTTTAACTAAATAATATTTTTATCAGCTCTCTCTACTTGTTATTTTATTTATCCTATATTTGTATTTAAATTCTAATTTTCCTTTTTTTTTACTTTTATATATACTGAGCAAGCCATATTTCTCTTACAATATCATCCTCAATGTAATCATCCAGATAGAAGTGCATGGCAGCTAACGCTGCGAATTTACTCGTTAAAGTCAAATTGTTTGTTTGTTAAAACACTAAATACTATTGTTTTTTTATCCCACTTGGTAAACAGCAATATCTAGACCCAGCCCAAGAACGCGTGTAGTCTCATGGAAAGAGGACAAGGGGCAGCTTCTGTTGTGATAGAACACCCATAGATAGACGTCTGACTTGGTTCCGGGACTCTGAAGAGGACAGTGATTTCCGGAAGAATTTTTAGGAGGAACTATTGCAAATTTGCATATTGTATGGGAGAAAACCCGGAAAAAACTCCCAACAGGTAGTCCGACTCACGAGACATTATGCTGTACATCACAAACGCCATCGAGTCTCCACGTTATTTGAAACAATGTCTACAACAAAGCAGTCAATGGAATTAGCCTCAGCCCGATTGCTCACCTAATGCTCAGTGGTAACGCACGCCACTGAGTCATGAGTAGGACACACATACTACTAAACTGAACACAGGGGAAATAAGAAGGAAATTTGAAAAACAAATTATCTGAGAAAAATTAATTAACATGTGGGCTGACACATAGATGGCGCTACTAGTAATAAATCCATATGATTTTTAGTTAGCTCCAACCTTCAAAAGAAACGTGTATAAATTTGACAGATGTTGCACTATTAGTATGTGAGTTATAGCATTTTTAGTGAAGCAACTTTTGTTAGTTTGAAAAAATGGATAAAAAGGAAATTTCGTGTGTTAATAAAGCATTGCTTTTTGGCGAAAAAAAATACTATTGAAGCCAAGGTATGGCTTGATAAACATTATTCGGACTTTGCACCAGGAAAATCAACCGTAGAGAAGTGGTTTGCTAAGTTTAAACGAGACGAAATGACCACCGAGGACGATGCCCGCAGTGGACGATTTGACTGAATTCGTATTTTTACATTACTTTTTAACAGCATATCATACCTAAATTAAATGTTTTCAGATACTAATTAGAACTTGGATATATGTCAATTGTCACTAGAATGGTAAATATTGCAGATTCATCGTTATTCAAAAGACTACTATTCATTTCAAACCAACGTGCTAACCATTAAGTCATTTTGACCTCATCTAATTTAAATAAATATACCTTTTTGTAATTAGGAAGACATATTAATGGTTCTATTTAAAATATCTCCTTCATACATTCTATCAAAAGATGTGAATAATATTTTTAGGTAGAATTGGACCAAATTCGAATACCTTTTTGGAGCTTTCTCATAGATTGGCCCAAAACGTGCTACAGGAATCATATGAGAATAATCTTTATATATAAAGTTTTTAGCCATAGCGTGTGTGAAATGATCTTGACGCAATTCATCTCAAAAATGAAGAGATATGGTAGAAATTTTTATTAAAGTTGCTAAACTTTTTTCAGGTCTAAATAAATTTTTTAATTTAATGTTAATTCAAAGCTTTTAAATTTTATGATTAAATTTACATAATGTCTGGCGTAATATTTTTGTTACGTGTTTTATCAGGAAATGAATATCATTTCAATTTCGACAGAAATAAATGAAGTACATTCACTACATGAAAGTGAGGTTATCCTTATTGATAACTTTATCTTTAACTGAGTTTGCTTATAAAAATTAAAATCAACCAGAAATTTTTTTAAATAATAGAAAGATAGTTTGCGAAATTTAAAAAGAAATTTCTATTTTATATGTATATTCTGATCAAGCAAAATCTGTAAAAATATTTCTCTAATAATATTATAAATTAAAATAGGCATTAAATAATTTTAAATAACAGTAATAAGTATCAGTGCTAACAATCTTTTTTTTAGATTCCGTATTTAGTTTCTGCTGTAAAAAATTTATTTTGATTTTTCACTGAACAAATTTAAAGAAACTTTTCGAATATCAGCTATTACATTTTTAATTCGACTAGTACAGTTTTAGCCAAAATTAAACCATGGATAGAAACATTATCGAAAACCTCGCCAAGTCCGCCAAGGTGTCAGAACATTCTGACAGAAAGCAAGACGAAAAGAAGATCAAAAATGAGACACCGAAGCAAAGCCGCAAAGAATCAGATCGTAGACATTCGGAAAGAAGACGAGAAAGCGAAGAAAGAAAGAAAAAGAAGAAAGAAGGAAAAGAAGGGGAGAAAAAAGCATATTAAAAAGACACACATATTATTTTGAGTGGACATATCAGATGCCAAAATAAAGGAATAAAATTTCAAATTTATATGCTGTATTAAACAAAAAGTCTTGGCCGGGTTTAAAAAAATTACAAAATAGAAACACATACAGCATTTAAAAGAAAAGATTTCAAAGTGTTTTTTAAGATTTTAAAATATGCTTCATAACCACTATACCATATGCTGACTCGAATATGCTACAAAGAATATGGCGAAAACTAAAACACAGACTGCATAGCTTTCGGACCACATAAGATGTATGCTTAAAAATATTATAAATAAGATCGAAAATAAATCTAAAAATTACTATTATCATTATATAGATACATATTATTATAGATAAAGTAGGAATCTTCTCTTTCAAAAATTAGAAATGTAAATAATATCGGTCATAATTCTAATTAGAAATAGGAATATCAACTTAAACGTTACGCAGAATGGGAGTTCTGCACTGTAGGGTTTATTTGGCGATTTTTCCATGCAATTTTCGCCAAGTCCCCTCCTAAACAAACAAAGTTTTCACTGCCCTATTGCGATTCCATCTAGCGCGGAAAAAAAACTTGCAAAATCGGAATTCTAAAGGCACAGAATCGCTGGAAGAGCAACACAGGTAGAAAAAATAACAAGTTATCACAACTGACGATTTGATACTTAATTACGACTGACGCTGCGTTAACCAAAAAGTTGCATATTTTTCGGCAAAATTGTAGAATAGTGGCCGTTGGGATTTGCCGTCAAAATCTATTTTCGCTAATGTGCGCCAAATAATAGGTTGGAATTGTAAGTGAAGTGAATTGCAAACAGTACAGGAAACACGGGTTACTACATTTGTTAACTTATCGCCTACTTGACGCCCAAAAAAGTAGCCAAATCCCAGTGGCCTCTATATTGCGATTCGGCCTATTTTTCTATAAAAAATAATCTACCTTTCTCACTAAAAGGATATCATCAGGACAGATTTAAATGAGGCAATATAAAGATTTGGTACTTACGTATTAACGCCACCGCAGCTACAGATTTGGCAGTTTTTAAGTGGCGCCAATCTACACTTAAAATTTTTGTGACAAATCATAAAATATAAAAAACATCTTATTTAAAATCAAAACACTTTCAAAATTCAAAACACTTTATTTAAAAACAAAGTAGTCAATCGGATTTCGGTGGAAAATGGGCCGATACAGGGTTTAACATAGATTCAAACAGTCTCTATTTTAGCGCATTGGCAGCTCTTTATTGGCGCATTAGCTCTACTTCTGCTGCGGTGGCGTTAATACGTAAGTACCAAAGATCTTTTTAGCTTCCAACATAGGATATATCAGAATAAAATGTAAGCTATTCACTGATTTTTGTTCTTGTTAATATTGTTTTATCATTCGAATTCAGAATCGTAAGCAACATGAAATTTTTTTGACATAATAGAAAATAATTGGCGTATTAGCGGATAATTTTGTCTAAATTTATCTTAATAACGATTTTCATTGTTGTTAAAATGATGCATTCTTGTGAATTAACAAAAAAAAATTTCAAATTAATTTTTCAATTTTGTAAAACAAAAAAAATTTTCAAATTAAACAAAATTTGGGGTAAAAGCAATTTATGAATAAAATTTTGCCAAAATAGTGATATATTTTGACATTAATGCGATAACATTTGGCGTAAAAGCATATCATTAAAATTTTGTCATAATAGTACTAAAATTTGATTTTAAAGCGGTAACATTTGGCGAAAAACATTTTAGACATAAAATTTATCTTAGAGATAAAATTTGGCGATAAAGCAACAAATTTTGGCGTGGAAATTAAAAATTAAAATTTTGCTAAAGTTATTTCGCTAATAATGTTATAAATTTTGGCGAAAAGCATTTCAGTAATAAAATTTTGCAAGTATAGTTTAAAAATTTCGTGTTAAAGAGATAAAATTTGGCATAGAAGCAATTTAAGGGACAAAATTTGGCATAACTGTGGGGCTATTAATATTGACGTAATAGCGATTTTTGGCGGTAAATTTTTTTTCCAATATCTATTATTTTACATAAAATATTTTTACATTTGATAACATTGGAAATTTTTTTAAAATATAGCAAGCCACTATCCGAAGTATTTTAAATTGAAATATTGTTATCATGGCAACTTCGTACACAATTTCATATCGTTGAAATCTGGGAAGTTCTGTATTTTAGGGTTCCGTTTGTTTTCCTGGCAGAAACGGCAAAGGTTTTCGAAATAAATTTCTTCATTTTAACATGTAATTAACTATTTATGTAAGTATATCCTGCAAAATGTTGTTTCAAATTCCGGGCAATTCACTTGAAGGTCATTTGCCACTGTTACGTCATACTATTATATATCATCCCCATTTTGCCACCTTCCATTTCAGCGAACAACTCCAGAAATCACATTGTATCTCACAAGCCTACAACTCAACCCGAACTCTATAGAAAGACATTAGGTTCTTTGAATTTATCATGCCATCTCCTATATAGGGACGAGATCTATGGATTTGTCTTCCCTCGTCAGATTTCAAACCGGGTTTTTCTAGCTTAGAAAGCCCAACGCTCTACAGTCATATTGAAACATGGGGCCTGGTGGCTGGCGCTCTAGCGCTCGGTACCACTGATTTCGGGCTCGAGCCCCGGTGGTGCCATGTATGTTTATAGGGTTCGGAATCCACTTTAAACCTTAGGTCCCTGTCTCATTGATCGTAGAGCGTTACAGAACCCAAACAGACTTCTTCTCACCTACATCATTCTCAAACTGTAAAGGGGCAACTCAGCTCTAGGCAAAGTGATGTGGTGTGGTGTAGTAACAGTAGCTCAGAAAGTCAATACTTTACCCATAAAGTAGTCCTGGTCCATATACACTAAAATATTCAACAGCGATTGGTTAAATAATCCGTCTATCGTATAAAAATTTTGAGAAATTCAGAAATTTTATTAGAATTTCAGACTTGTGAATTGGAAAAAGTTTCTCTAAATTAAAAAATGACCTAAAATTAATTTACTTTTCTCCATATGTACACAGCCCCCTTCCTGCGTTGGCCTCTCTTTTCTATCTCCGACTTCTTTGTGCTGCTCCGCATAAAATTAGACTTTGATTAATTGCCGGCCAGATAGGACGCAATGCGCGCTCCTTTGTAGCTTCGCGCTGACTTTCGCTTCCCTTATTATTATTATTTGGGGCCGCATATTTAGGGTGGAAAGAGAAAGGAAATAAAAGAGTAGCCCCGGTGGAAAAAAAACAAAATTTTGCAGGAATTCTCCGAGTTTCTTGCGATAAATAACAGGAGGCTTTTCAATAGAAGGAGGATCAATACTGTGTACCTTTGTAATTAAAGCAAATACTAAATTCAATAAATTTCCATTGAACTAGTGTGTTAGAATATCTATGTAATAAATATTTGTAAAATATTTATAACCATTAAAATTATTATTCAACAACCATTAAAATTATTATTCAAAAATACACACTCAAAGATAAAATATAACTTAAAGAATCTTTTTTACATAAAATTTTACATACTGCAATGCTTCAGTCACGATGAGCAGCCTGGCGGCCAAATGGTTAGCGCTTTGGCCTTTGGTATCATAGGCTTCAAGTTCGAATCCTACCCGTGGCATGGACGTTTGTAGTGATTCGGAAATCACTTTAAACTGTAGGTGCCAGTCTGTTTAGCCCTCGTGTGCACAAGATGACTGTAGAGCGGCAAACAAAACCAATCTATAACAAAGAAGTACTTTCCCTGAATTTCCCAAGTGATTCACCCTTATCTTATCTTTTCGTTTTCCACCAACTTTCAAATTACTCAGTTTATGCCTGGACATGGCAATTTTAACTCCTATTTAAACGTTTTATATCTATGTCCAACTGATACTTGCAACTGAAATTTATGTGAAGTGCAAAATATTTGTACATTCTTTTTAGCTGATCCGAGCTTAATACCCTAAAAAAATGTTAAACAACACCCCAAAAAAGTCTAGCTGTCAACAACTGGATGTGAATAACCAACTAATTTTTGAATATATGGATGCACCAATAATGTATCTTTTAATACATTGGTTTACACTACTTTGGCCATTATGAAATAAAAATATTTGTAAAAGCGTGAAACTTATTAGACACGGTTGTGGATCATTAGAAACCGAACTTTTCTGCAAGATAGCTGAGCATGTTGTTACAGGGCCAAGTATCGAGCATCGATGGGCTTTGTGTTCCGTTTAACAGGTGGGCTGAAAGGTTCATAGGCTGACACATAGATGGCACTACTAGTATTAAATCCATATGATTTTTAGTTAACCCTAACGATCAAAAGACACGTGTATAAATTTGACAGCTGTTGCAGTATCAGTATGTGAGTTATAGCATTTTTAGTGTTCATCACGGCAGTCCACTCGGCTGACTGTCAATTGGACTCCGGTGTGAAATGATGGAGCCATGCTTCATCCATTGCCACATATCGACGCAAAAATTCGGGTTTATTACGATTGAACAGCTCCAAACATGGCAATGAAGGATGGCATCTAATGAGAGGTCTTTTATCGATTTGTATTTAGTATTGGATAAAACCCGGAAAATTCTCAGTCAGCAATCCGACTCTCGATTTTGAACGTTTTCACAATGTCACAATCTCATCAAACATTCTCCCTTTTGAAAAGATTGGACTGAAATTATTTAATTCTAGCCTAAACCACCTGCATACTAGCTGCACATGGAATCACGCGTGGGGTGTTTTAGGAGAGGTGTAAGCTTCGCTGGATGTCCGTGATGACCGAAGAAAAAGAAAAGCCTTATTCGAATCTCATTAAGTAAAGAGACTTAACCAGATAAAACGATATTGGTAACCTTTAAGAATGATAGTCTAAATTGCTACGTTGTCACTGAGCTGTCTACGTAGATGTTTTTCCAATTTTCCCTATAGGCTATACATAAGGGGAAATATATTTTATGAAGAATTCTGGTTATGTGTGGTAGGATACATAAACCAACGGCCGTACCATGCTGAATATACCGGTTCTCGTTAGATCACCGAAGTCAAGCATCATTGGGCGCGGTCAGTACTTGGGTGGGTGACCACCTGGGAACACCGCGTGCCGTTGGCAAATTTGGGACCTGAATGGCCGAGTGTCTGGCGCCCTGGCGCTCGGTGCCACAGGTTTCGGGTTCGAATCCCGGCGGTGCCATGGATGTTTGTAGTGGTTCGGAATCCACTTTAAGCTGTAGGTCCCAGTCTCCTATGACTGTAAGAGCGTCACTGAGCAAAAGTCAGGCTTCTACCTACGGGTGCTCCATCACAACAGAAGCTGCTTCCTTCCCCTTCAATCATGAGCACGTATGGGCTCGTGAGCTTGGCCAGCCAAGTGGGATAAGAAACAACAAAACAACAACAGGATACATAAAATTGGATTCACTCTCCAAAGCTTATTTTATAAGAGTTGATAAGTTAATTCTGTTAGTATTGTTATTTGGTTTAAAATAAATATGTATTATAAAGTTTTAATTAGCCAGGCACAGCCTAGAAACTAACTGATTAGAGGTCGTTTTGCTAAAGGTCGGCATCCCCATATGTCATACTTACTGTAAAAAATCATACAATTAGAATTTAAAAAGTTATATTTAAATATGAGAAATATTTCACTAAATGTTACCAATTCATTGCTGTGATAGGAGAACTGATTTTAATCATTGACTTTCTAAACTGTTTGCTAAGTCTCTACGTTATTTCTCCTTTTTTATTATTTTCTTCTTTGTTCTTTTCTCATACAAGTTTCAGATAAGTTAACTGTCAAGTAACTATTGGCTGATGATTTTTTTCTTTAATTTCATTATTTATTTTGTTGAGATACACAAAACTAGATGTTTAAAAACTTTCAATGCTAAAATTGAGCTGAACAAATTGCTGTGGTTGTAATCGCTGTGATAGATGTTTATCAAGTACGCATACCGCGTAGTATCAGTATATATTTGGGAACAAACTTTTTCAGTCATGCACTCGTGTATATAACAATTTGAAAATTCGCAACTTTTTCGATAAATCAAATTTGATCTTGGTAACTATAAAACTAAACCAACACCAGAAACGTTCTTTAAATCGATAGAATGCAGAACAGGAAATTCTTTATAATTTTTTTATTTTAATATTCTCTTAATTTTTAATTATATATATATATATATATATATATATACACATGTACACTCAAGAGCCAAAACATTATGACCACCTGTCAATAACGAGTTGGCCCACCTTTGGCGCGCAACACTGCTTCAACCCGCCTTGGCATGGATTAATACCACCAATTAATACCAGTTAAATACCACTTCCACCTGATCACGTGCCTTCCCCGTCATCCAGGCGAGTTCATTGCAAAATTTAGGGGTGGTCATAATGTTTTGGCTCTTGAGTGTATATATATATATATATATATTATTCTGCATTGGCGAAAGCGTAACAGATCCATTATGCGCCAAAGCTGTCTCCCTACAGGCAGGAGAGTTATTTTTTTCACCAGGTAGGTTTGTCCAGCCCTATGCCCAACGCTCTGCAGTCTACAAATTAGAGTGGACCATATGAAAAACAACAGTTGCGGTTACAATGACACGATGTCGAAAATTTTAAATGGCAACCCATACTTCTTTACATTATAATGTAATTTTCATTATAATAAATCATAAATAGTGTTGAGCGCGGTCAGTACTTGGGTGGGTGACCACCTGGGAACACCGCATGCCGTTGGCATTCACAAATTTGGGGCCTGAATGGCCGAGTGTCTAGCGCGCTGGCGCTCGGTGCCACAGGTTTCGGGTTCGATTCCCGGCGGTGCCATGGATAGTTTGTAGTGGTTCGGAATCCACTTTACGCCGTAGGTCCCGGTCTCCTATGACTGTAAGAGCGTCACGGAGCCAAAGTCAGACTTCTACCTACTGGTGCTCCATCACAACAGAAGTTGCTTCCTTCCACTTCAATCATGAGTACGTATGGGCTCGTGGGCTTGGCCAGCCATGTGGGATAAGAAACAACAGCAACATAAATAGTGTTGGAACGGTACCTGTAGCACAAAAGGAGTCGGACTAAGAAGGAAAGTAAAAAAAAAACATCAAGACCGAGAAATATTTTAAAGCATTTCACAAATGTTCCACTTTATCTTCTTCTCGTGGGATGACATTTTGTACGCGGCAGATGGTGGACAACACGGAAATACATGCATTGGCAAGAGGGATCTGTTGAACATGACGTCAGATGGCATCTTTCAAATTAAATGCATGCATTTTAGATTTCAGGTATCCCTACAGCGAAATACTTTATCTGATTAGTATGGATGCAAGATGCCCTTGCGTTAGGTCTTCTTTCAAATACTTCTTAATTCAGTTTGGCGACAGAATTATCTCAAGCAATTTGTTTCAGTGGCCGCCAAGTTCACTGTCATTCCAATAGATTTCAGCCTGTAGCTGATTTTAAAAATTCAAACAGTTTTTTTTAACAAAGCCATAATATACATGAATGTTCAGGTGCTCTATACATGATTAATATCCACCAAAACATTGAAAACCCCTTAAACAGAAAGAAATAAAAGAAAGTGAATGTGAATGTGAAAAACTGAAAATGAAATCCGAAGTGCATATGAGCTGTATTGACGAAACTGAAAATCATTAGACGAACACAAGCATCAAATGTGAATACTAAAAACTGTAGAAGCAAGTCTAAAAAGAAATCAATGTATAAAATATACAAAGAAGTCCAAACAAGTTGTGCAGGAAATCAACAAAATTCCATAAGAAATTAATTATTATTTCAGGAAGGTGGTTTTATTAAAAACCATGTGTCTAAACAATCATAAACCATCGTCATTATAAACCATGATTCTAAATAATCATAAACCATCATCATTATAAACCATGAATCTAAATAATATAGCTGCAAAAATGTTATTTAAAAAAACATAGATGTTCCTTTCGTTTAGAAAAGAACTACTACTACTACACCACACCACATCACTGTGCCTAGAGCTGAGTTGCCCCTATACAGTTTGGGAATGATGTTGGTGAAATGAATGGACACACGATGGAGGCGGAAAAGTTTTGCATAATTCCCTTTTGGAGGTACAGAAGCTGAACAATGGGGAAAATTCATACAAAAACAGAACTAAATATCAAAAATTTAAAAAAATTGAAGAAGGAGGAATAGGAAATGCGAAAAATATAGAAACGTTAGGTAAGATATTAGAGAGAAAAAAATTAAAAGCAATATAATACAATAAACACTACATAGGAGATTATACAAGTTTAAAATGGAACTATTAAAACTAGTTTTATAGAGAAATTCAAGCCAACCACGTAAATGTCTAACAACCACCACATAATATGAACACGTGATGATAACGGCCATTAATATAATGACTGGGTACACACTACGACTAGTAATTTGTGAACTTTTGGAGCGTGAGAATTTATTGCCCGTTGCTGATATATCTAATAGTAATTAACAGCTTCGGAAGATGGATGTATTGTGTGAAAATTGATAGAGTTATTTATTATTTCTTATAACTGTGGTAAAACGTCCAAAGTATGGAAGATTACAGAAAACTATAAGCTATGTTAATGATGGACAAATATAATGATATGGAAAGTTAGTGAATGATCCACCGTTACTGTACTGCTATTTCAGTGAATTTTGAAATTTTGTGTGGGGGTGCATGTTGTTCAGACATAATGTTGTTGCAGATAGAATTAGTCCTAAAAAATTTATAAGTAGTACAACGTATTTTGATGCTTACATTAAAATTCTAGCTTGAAATTGAAGTCTTTTTTTGTGAGAAATATTGGTTGGTTTAGAACGGGGGTGGTCAGCCCAAATCATCTTGCTGGCCACTTTGGAAATTCACCATAACTCCGCGGGCAGCATTAAAATTATATGTCCCCCATATTAGATTTAGACACACTATATACATTTTTTTTGGAATAAAAAGGGAAACATAACGAGTTGTTATTTTTGTGTTTACTATTATTCTTACGTTTAAACATAGATAATATAATAATAATGATACTAAATGCACAGTGTAAAGAAATATATAATACTAAAAATGAAATATAAAGAATGTATAAATATAAACGAAATTTAAAAAAATTAAATCATTAAAAAATATTTATTTTACTAGTGCGACATTTGTTTCTCTACCCTTTCACTTAGCTTTTGCAAATCGATCTCAATTTTTGTATTTGCACACCGTAATGGACGTTGCAGGTTAGCGTTCGTTATGTTTGAGCGTGTTTTAATAAAAGTTAATTTTTAGTAATTTTTGTTAAATTTAAAATCAATATATATTTTTAAATTTTGTTAAACAGTTAATTTTTGAATATATGGATGCACAAAAGTGTATTTTTTTAATACATTGGTTTTCACTACTTTGGCCTTTATAAAATAAATATATTTTGTAAAAGTGTGATAAATCTCACGGGCCGGAAAAAAGTTGAAGGCGGGCAACGAGTTGGCCACCCCTGGTTTAGAATTATGTATTTTTATATAAGCATCAAAATCAATTTCAAAGTTGTTTGTATTCGTTTTTAATACGCTTTTATTAGTTTCACCTGTATGTATGTTTGTTTGTTTGTATGTTTGTAACTGACTTTTTGGGCTCGATTTTGCCCTACTTTAAGCGATCCGATTTAATTTAAACGTTGTAAACTTATCAAGGACCGACGACAATAAAATATTTTGATGCGTTTATTATATCGCCAGTATTAGTGATTAAAACACACAGCCTTTGAAAAGTCATCTTGATCGGCGCATCATTTTTTCCCCTGGAGATTTGTTTCTCCTCATACACACTATTTAAGCTGCAAAGAAACATTCACAGACATCTTTCAGACATTCAAATCTACGTGGGACAGCGGCACAACGGATAACGCGCCTGACTACTGATTAGGAGATTACTTGTTCGAATCCTGGCTGGCTCGACATATTCGCATTTAGTCTTTGTTGTACTCCCAATTAAATTATTGTAAGTACCAGTCCTCCGTACCGGGACCTCATTTAAATATTATAGTTTAAAAACACTAACAAACATGCTTTTAGAGTTAATCAAATTAAAAAGTAAAAAATAAATTAATAGTTTAAAAAAACTAAAAAACCCGCTTTTAGAGTTAATCAAACAAAAAAGTAAAAAATAATTGTTAACATAAGAATAAAATTACTGACGAGAAAATGAATATCACTGTTCTAAAAGCGTGGGGTGCTTTGTGTGACATTTTTAAACTAACTCTGCATTTCGGAATGAAACTAGTGAAAAATTATAACGATTGATATCGAGCACTCCACGCTTTTAGAACAGTGATATTCATTTTCTCGTCAGTCATTTTATTCTTATGTTAACAATTATTTTTTACTTTTTTGTTTGATTAACTCTAAAAGCGTGTTTTTTTAGTTTTTTAAAACTATTAATTTATTTTTTACTTTTTAGTTTGATTAACTCTAAAAGCGTATTTTTTAAACTATTAATTTATTTTTACTTTTTAGTTTTTAACTCTAAAAGCGTATTTTTTAAACTATTAATTTATTTTTTACTTTTTAGTTTGATTAACTCTAAAAGCGTATTTTTAAACTATTAATTTATTTTTTACTTTTTAGTTTGATTAACTCTAAAAGCGTATTTTTAAACTATTAATTTATTTTTTATTTTAAAAGCGTATTTTTTTAAACTTTTTTATTTTTTACTTTTAGTTTGATTAACTCTAAAAGCGTATTTTTTTAAACTATTAATTTATTTTTTACTTTTAGTTTGATTAACTCTAAAAGCGTATTTTTAAACTATTAATTTATTTTTTACTTTTTAGTTTGATTAACTCTAAAAGCGTATTTTTTTAAACTATTAATTTATTTTTTACTTTTTAGTTTGATTAACTCTAAAAGCGTATTTTTTAAACTATTAATTTATTTTTTACTTTTTAGTTTGATTAACTCTAAAAGCGTATTTTTAAACTATTAATTTATTTTTTACTTTTTAGTTTGATTAACTCTAAAAGCGGGTTTTTCTGTTTTTTTAAACTATTAATTTATTTCAATGCCATTAAAGATCAGCATTGATAACGTTCGGCTGCTACAACTTGACGAATGCATCTCAAATTTCTGCATTGGTCATGTATATGTTTACATCAGGATCATTGCACTATCAGCATCAGCATAGAACGTGCGATATGGGGATGTGTTCGTTGGCTATCTCGGAATTTCAGGAACTCCCCCTTCCGCGCAAGAAAAAAAGTCCGAGGTGCAGGGAGGATAAGTGAGACCTGTGAAAAACGTTCAGTCAAATGTCTGGTAGTAACACATAAACTGTAGCTCTGTTGAAGTATATCCAACAGAGCGTCATATGGAGGATGCACCATCCCGTTGGAACACCTAATTCCTAATTTTTGTTTTTGTAACATTTTTTGTTAGAAACAAAAATCTCTACCTTCTGGCTATGCTTGCATACATATTTCACATTATGTTCACTATGTAAATAACAAAATGAATAGCCATATAAATGTCTTTCGCATTCTATTCAAACTATATGACTTGCGGCGTCATCTACTTTTTCGTTCACGAGTTATTTCAAAACAAGTTTTAGTTGCCCAGTGCAACATCTGGTATTTTCTTTCAGAAATTAATATACCATTGATTTTAATTAAGTATAGTTATGTTTTATGAAGTTAGTTATGTCTTATAAAAGTTAGTTAGTTTTTATTTAGTTATGTTTTACTAAACCTTTTAATAAAATTCATTTTATTTTGCAGTCGATTTTTTTATATATTATTCACGAATCAACGTTGTTAATCTAATTTAAAAATTCAAATATCTCATAAAACTATTAATTTCACATTTAAAATATTAAATTCATTCGAGACTTAAGAATTAAAAAAAAACGTTTTTATTTATATCGTGTTCAACAAATTCCAAACTGAGCTTATATCACTGAATTGGCGGGATAAAAATATCCAGCAAATATTTAATCCCCAAAATACATATGAGAGGGAAAAAAAATGGGGAATATCTGAAAGTCTAATTAATGAGCTACTGATGAATGATCCTGACAAAGAAAGCTGATCTTTTTTATCGGAATATGCTAATTTGCTGCTTCATTTTGATCGTCATTTATTTTAGTTTTTTTATCAAGCTGTGTTATTATTTGTCTTTATTCATTGCTTGAATTTTGTCAATGAAATAGCTATTTTTAGGTGAGATTATAGAATGAAAAGATCTTTGAGTTCATTGTTTTGAAATTGAAAAAAACAATTTTAATAAGAAACTCTTTTTCTTTTAACGTGATTTTAAAATAGATTTTATGAATATATATTTTGTTTTACCTACTTGAAAAATCTTTTTTTATTTGTCAGCATTGAGAGTTTGTTTTAAACTGGGGTGGTAATTTGAAAATATTATTTAAAATAATATTTGATTTTTAACAAATATTTTGCTAATGGAAAATTAAATATTATTTAAAACAATGTTTGAGTTTTAGCAAATATTTTGCTAATGGAAAATGATAAATAAAATATTATTTAAAACAATATTTGATTTGTAACAAATATTTTGCTAATGGAAAATGATAAATAAAATATTATTTAAAACAATATTGGATTTGTAAGAAATATTTTGCAAATGGAAAAGGGTAAATTAAATATTATTTAAAACAATGTTTGATTTTAACAAATATTTCACTAATGGAAAATGGTAAATTAAATATTATTTCGGAACAATATTTGATTTTTAACAAATATTTTACTAATGGTAAATTAAAAATGGTAAAATAAATATTTTAATTGTTATCTGTAAATTATATATTGATGTATTTTGAATATTGTGGATTTTTTACCTCATCATTCAAAGAGTAAATGCTAATATGTAACAGATCCAGCTTTATTAAGTGTGCAAAATGGAAACATTTTCGTCGTCGATTTTCAAAATTGAGGACTAAGAATTCAAATTCTATCTAAGGGCATGGCACATAACACTTAAGATTTCTGAACGAGAGAAAGCTCATTCAGAACATGTCAAACTAAGCCAAAATAAAAGTTTCGTGTATTTTCCTTGTATATGCATGATAAATCCGCAGGCCAGAAAGTCTTTACAGATGCGAAGCTAGGCTTTGATGTCTCTCCTAGGATGTTTTGTGTTAACCCTTTAAGGACAGATCCAATTTTTACATAAAGGAAATGAATAAAATTTAATTGTTGCACATGTAAGTTTGCAAATATAATAGGCTAACTAAGAGAATAAATGCGAAAATGAAAAAAAAATAAAATTTTTTCAGACGAGTTACAAAATGTTGCGAAAAGGCAATATTAAATACCCATATAAAAACGTATAACGATTACTTTTCAGGCACGTGGAATCCTTTAAATCTGTGCTATAAAAAGGCACATCACATTTTCTGTCGTCATAGGAGCAACAGCCCCCCGGTGGGCCAAGGGTATCTGCCTACTGGCAGATTTTGAGACAAGAGATGTTTTCTTTTTACGGGGTAGAGTTGTCAGCCGTACGGGAGTTTAAAGCGGATTGTGAATCACTACAAACATCCATAGCACCACCGGGATTAGGAACCCGAAACCTGTGGCACCGAGCGCCAACCACTCGACCATCAGGCCCACATGCTCTATAGTTCAGTAAAATAAAAACATTACATAATTTTTTTTCGATTGGTAACTATAAATTTTATTTATTAATTTTTTTATGCAGCTGGCAAACACAGACAGCTTGGTCGCCTTAAGGCAAGCGTGCTGCACAGACATACTCACTTTGCATTACCCAGGGGGCGCGTGTAACTTGAAGATTAGCCACGGACGCAGAATAACAATGCCCCCGCAACGCTCTACGATCATATTGGACCGGGACCTACTTTTTAAAGTGGGTTTCGAACCACTACAAACAACCATGGAACCGCCGGGATTCGAACCCGAAACCTGTGGTACCGAGAGCCAGAGCGCTAACCACTCGGCCATTCAGGCCCGGCAACTATAAATTAAAAGTTACAAAAAAGAAAAAAAATAACTTAAAGGGCATGAGACCACCGCTATGTTTCAACATTTTACAAAGAAGGAGCTAGTGGCCGCTACGCGGCCAAGGATCTCCGTAATAATCTACAATAACTAAAAGAAAAAAAGACATAAGTTCATAAAAAATTTTGATGCCAAAAAAAATTTATTTTTTCCTTGTAATGAGGGAATTTTTTTTTTTTTTTACCGCGTAAGAAAAAGAATTTGAAAAATTTATCACAAAAAACAGGGAAAAAAATTGATTTTTCTTAAATGGGTTTGCGGTGCATAAATGTGTGTGCTTTGTAGCTAATCCTCTGGATAACGCTACTACATAGCTAATTCCATCCATAACTTTGAATATGCTACATAACTACTTATAGTGGAGGAGTGGTACATCCGATTAAAATATTAGACATTTGAGACAAAGATCTTATTTTGAAAAAATTAAAAACTATTAATTTCATCACATTATACTGACTTGACTTTGAAACGACAAATGCAAAAGAGAATAAAATGGTCATTTCTAACTAAATAAGAAATCAGAACTATCGCGGCTTAAAATTAAGATACTTCATCCAAGTGAACAACTGTTAAATAAATTAATCTACTCTTTTTAATTCGTTTTCTCCTGTGAAGCTGATCTGAGTTAAGAGAAAGGAGAAAAAAATGATGTTTTAGGTTCTTTTCTGTGATCAGGAAAAAACAGCGTGTTTTAATTAATCATGTTAGTCTTCGTCTTGTTTTCATTTTATTTTTTTAATTGCGGACGAATTGTTCGAAAGTGTTGAAAACAATAAAAAAAAAGCAATTCAAATAAATAAATTTGTTTTTGAAATTAGCAAACTTTTCCATTGTCGGAATTTACAATCGCGTAATCATATTTGGGACTTTTTATTTTTATTAGTAATTATATTCTCAGTTGGGCCTGAATGGCCGAGTGGCTAGCGCTCTGGTGTTCGGTACCACAGGTTTCGGGTAGGAGTCCCGGAGGGGGCCATAGATGTTTGTAGTGGTTCGGAATCCACTTTAAACCGTAGGTCCCCGTCCTAATAGGATCGTAGAGCGTCGCGGGGGCATTGTTACTTCGCGCCCGTGGCTTATCTTCAAGTTACATGCGCCTCCTGGGTAATGCAAAGTGAGTAACGTCTGTGCATCGCTTGCCTTAAGGCATCCAAGACCAAGCTGTCTAAGTGTTTGCCCAATGCATTAGAACAAAAAAAATATTCTCAGTTTATTTAATTACTTTACTCTGTAATAATCTTCAAATGCGTTTTCGAAATTGATAATTTTAGCATAGAATGTATTTTATGTAAAATAGTTTAAAAGTTCTAGTAAATAGCGTGGTTTTGTTTATCGATCTACGATCATTTTGTGCACGTTTTAAGCTAATTAGACCCTTACAATTTAACATGGATTCCGAACCACTAGCAAACATCCATGCCACCGCCAGGATTCGAATCTGAAGCCTGTAAACAGCATTACAGTTCAATTGCAGCAACTCATGAGTTGCAATGATTTAACCAAGTACATTTTTTAAAGCAGTTGAAAAGTTACAAACGCAATCCGAAAATGACTGGGTACATTAGAAAATTTAAGCCATTATCATATTTATAGCCATGATCATATTTTTATTCTAAACAATTTTGTTGCTTTATAAAATTATATACTGTAAATAAAACTGGTAAAGTCATTATCATTATCATCAGTGGCGCAATAGCCCCATGGTGAGCCAATGCCGTCTGCCAACTGGCAGATTTCGTGACAGGTGATGTTTTTGACGGGATACGGTTGTCAGCCGTACACCCAACGCTCTACGGTCATATTAGACAGGGACCTAAGGTTAAAAGTGGATTAAAACTGGTAAAAACAAACTTAAGTTTTTTTAAAGTTAATATTTTTTAGTAATTATCACTACATTTTGTATATTCACGCTGATGTTTTGATGTTTGATGTTTTTTTTTTGTAGTTCACTATAATCGTAGGAGTCACATGTGTAGAACAATGTAAGACAAAGTAGGAGTGTTTAGAATAGCATCATCCATAAGATAATACTGAAATATACCTATCGTGTCCCACCTGAATATATACACAATAAATCCATAAATTGTAGCATTCTTTTGTTGGGTTTCAAGGAGAAGGATACGAACTATCCTACCCAATCTGTGGGGTGTTTATTTAAAATTGTGATAACATTGTAGCCATCCTTTTATAAAATGTATAATTACTACTATAACTGCCAATATTAATTTTTTTATGGAAGTCTTTACTTTATTGCAAATTAAGTGAATCATATTTTTATGGGATTAAAGCTTACACATATAATGTCCTGAATTTAAAATAAATCAACGTTCATCCCAGCATCAGTACATATATTATTCACTGATTGATTAATTGTGATTAATTGTTTGAACGGAATTAGAAAGCTAACGTTTGGTTAGCGTGGAATTGGACTTTACATTTCACTTATAATAATTCAATTTTCTGTCTGAAACAGCATTAGGTAATCGTGTCCGTGTTAAAAATTATAAGTAAAAAGAAGAAAGAAAATAATAGCTATTGGAAAACGTTTTTGTTTCCATTTAAAATATTATAGTAGACTATACCACGGTCATAACATAACAATATAAAAAATTTAACATAAAAATACAACATAAACGTAAAATATGAACATAAAATAATTAACATGAACAACAACATAAACATAACATAACATATGAATTTTAACATAAAATATGAAAACTGGCAAAATTATCTCGATATAAAGAAATACAAAATCATTGTTATTCGACTACAAATGTTACTCCTGGGAAGAAATAGAAAGTTTTACTAGCAAGATTATCATTATCATTTTGCATTGTAGATTTAGTTTGTCGTTCTACATTCATTTTGTGCACACTTTGGGCTAATTAGACCGGGACTTACAATTTAACTTGGATTCCGAACCACTCACAAACATTCATGCCACCGCCAGGATTCGAACCTGAAGCTTGTGGTTCCAAAGGCCAGAGCGCTAGCCAATTGGCCATCAGGCCGCATTTGCATTGTAAGAACTGTCTGAGAGTGCACAGTTGAATCTGGCGTTATGTGTAGAAACCACCCCCGTCTACAATTAAATCTGCTATATATCTACTTTTATATACATATGAACTATCCGAGGATACCCAGTATTTAATTAAATCTGATGCTTGTCTGCCATTTTATGTATGAATGACACCAGGGCAGTTTTTGTACAATAAAATCGATGTGTATTGGACAATCTATGGAGGGATCAACCCATGGCATCCTATATAAAATTAAATCTGATATGTATCGGCCGTTCTATGTAAGAACCATTCAAGGGTGTATCCCATTTGAAACTAAATCTGATACGCATTTGCCGTTCTGGTAAATGACTTTTTGTCAAAGCGCTCAGTAATCGAAATAATATTATTATTAATATAATAAGTTTCATGTTAAATATCACTGTTTTAAAAATTTACTAAAATTTAATCCTTAAAGATCCGGCGTTCATAGACAATTAGAAAAAAAAATCTTACATTGAGAGAATTTATTATTCTAATATGAATTTTCACAATACATAAAATTGATTACAATCTAAATCATATTTATATTGGAAGAAAATGGAAAACTTGTGTATTCGGTAAAGTCTACAATTAAAGATTTAGTACATATGGTGTTCCCGAATAACACAAACGTGGCTTCACAAACGTGCTATCTTGTCTCATAAGAACTATTACGTCAATAAAGGTTTGGTTTATCGTTCTATGGTAATTTTTTTTCCACACGAGAGCTAATTAGACCGGCATCTACAACTTAAAGTGGATTCTGAACCACTAAAAAACGTCCATACCAAAGTCAGGATTTGAACCTGAAGCTTGTCGATTCCGAACCACTAAAAAATGCACATACCAAAGTTAGGATTCGAACATGAAGCTTGTGGGTTCCGAACCACTAAAAAGTGTCCATACCAAAGTCAGGATTCGTACCTGAAGCTTGTGGAACCTGAAACTTGTGAAGGCCAGAGCTCTGGCCACTTTGTCATCAAACCGCCGACGGCAATAAAATAGTTGATCTAATTAAATTACAACTTCTTTGTGAGTCACTGAAGTACAATTTTGTTGACGCTGTTGTACATGAACATCATGCTGTCAACTATCCAATACAGTTTGCAATTCTTTGGAGCTATCTGAAATGCCACCACACATACTAACTTTTTCGCTAATTAGAATCCCTCAAAGTTGTGTTATACGGAACCAGACTTTCTGTTAATTAACTAATGCTAAATGTGATCGAAGTAATTATCATTAGCTATAAATTTAAAAGTGAAGATGTACTGACTTTGCTTATTCTAATGATTATTACCGATTTGCCATTTGATATCAAATGGCTGCTATTTCCAGTGTCGCTTGTTTTGGCATTTACAATTTAAAAAGCCCAAGGACAATCACTAAGTACTGCTGGTTTAAATTTAAAAACTCTTGGATTTTTCACATAGTCAACAGCTGCATTTTGCTTTCACCAGAGTGAAAACGTCACTAAATCTATCATTTTTTCACCAAATGGTAAACCAAATCAATTAAAACTAATAAATATAATTTTCAGTTTATTGATTGATATCTTGCAAACAAGACATTTTTTATTTCCGAGTTTTATTTCCAGTGTGGCTTGTTTTGGCATTTACAATTTAAAAAGCCCAAGGACAATCACTAAGTACTGCTGGTTTAAATTTAAAAACTCTTGGATTTTTTACATAGTCAGCAGCTGCATGTTGCTTTCACCAGAGTGAAAATGTCACTAAATCTATCATTTTTTTTACCAAATGGAAAACCAAATCAATTAAAACTAATAAATATAATTTTCAGTTTATTGATTGATATCTTTTCAAACAAGACATTTTTTAATTCCCTTCTCTTGCAGGATTTTAAAATGAATCCTGTTAGAAGCTGTCAATTTTAAATTAAATTTTAATTGTAACTAAATATTTTCTGCTTTAAAAATAATTAAAATAAATAAATAATTTAAATATAAACTTTTAATAATTTAAAATTGTATTTTTTGCTGAATAGAAGAAGACAAATAATTAATAGCTATTAAAATTTCTAGAAAACAGTATATTTTCCAAGTGCGAAAATGAGATTAAAGAACATGAATTATTTTATTAGATAAACAATTTTTAAATTATACAATACAGACAAATTTTATCGGTTTTTAAAATATTGCATTATATGCACACCACTGAAGTTTAATTAAAGAGTAAATAGAACATGGTTAATGATTTAAATGTATTATAGCATTTTCGAATATTATGTAAGTAATGGAATTTTTTTTACGTTCATTTGTTTTACGATTAAATTGGAATGTACCATACTGTACTTCAGAAAAAATATTTTTTAAACATATTCATGAAATGTTTATTGGTTTTCCTTAAACATAACATAAAAAAATAATTGGAAATAGGAATTTTTCCTCATTTTAACTAAAATAAATTAAATACCTTATTTCAGTTTATTTTAGATATAGAAGTTAGAACAGTCTTTAAGGCAAATAATGAAGCAAATACTACTTAAAAATAATGAAGTGATCAATATAATTTCCTTTTTCTTAGTGGATTAAGGAAAGGAATCTTATTTTAAACACTAAACTATTTCAAATCAAAAAAATAACACCAACTAAAAATAATGAATATCAAGAAATTTAAAAAATCAAAAATCCCCTCTCTCAAAGAATTAATTTTTTATAATACCTCTAGGTTCTTAAATAAAATCTATGGCATTAAAAATGATGAAAAATTCAAAAATTTGACTAAAATTCAAAAAGTTAGAGATTTTACTTTTAGGAAATTTGCCACGCTAAAGGAATTTTTTTTTTCGATAATTTTCCTTTTGTGCAAGCTGACTTTTTTTTATTTTTTAATATATATTTGGTAGATGCATTTCATATAAATCATTAATAACTCTTTGAGTAATATGAGGTTAAAATTTGTGCGGAATCACATGCTTAACCCTACATGCTAAGCGATGAAAGAAAATTAGAACACCAATTTTCATCAACATAGATATAATAAGAAAATTACTTAATCGGATACACGAAACTAATATGAAAATTATGACTTAAAATCACTTAAATGATTAATTATAACTAATATGAAATTATATGAAAATTAGTCATGCAAGTAACCTTCTGTATTAGTAAAACTGTCCTAAAACCACCATCGTGATTCATCAGAACCCTTAGTATGAACTTCATTCATTCAATCTCTTGGATACACAAAACTCAAAATCTCATAAGCAAAACCCCACCTTTCACGGAAAGAAAACCAACACAAGGCTCAAGCCCCACCGTAATAAAAAATCCTTATCCAAATCTTATAGCAAAGATTACTACAGATTACTTAAGATCTGATCTTTTAATAAACTCCGGCAGGAGCTTCGTCAAATACTAACAAAGAAATTTCAAATAAAACTACTACTGTGACCAAAAATAAGTAAGACCAATTATTTTTTTCAAAAACTCTTTATGTATTCGTCCAAATTTATTTCATCGTCTTCAAAGTAATCCCCTCCTGACACAATGCATTTATGAAAAAGTTTTTTCCAATCCTCAAGCAATGCTAAAAAGTCAGACAGGGATGGCCTTCAAAGCTCGCGGCGATTCACGTTGAATCTCTTCAACGCGAGCTTCGACTCAAAACGGAGTCGGTCGACGGTTGATGGTCGACCAAAGGGCTCTTCATCTTCAACGCGTTCTCTGCCTTCTTTGAACTGTTTTTACCACTTCTAAACATTTCTTTCCGATATAGGAATGCTCACCGAATGCCTTCTGCAACATTCTATACGTTTCCGAAAACGAAATTGAATGCAAGTTCTTCATTCAATTAATTCAGGCATTTCGAAAATCGCCGGAATCAGTTTTAGCGCCTCACAAAGCCAAGCGCAACTCAAATACTAATGAATATTTTGACGTCAAATTTCACACAGATGTCAAGGACAGCAACGTAAAAAATTGAAATTCTATAAGCAACGGGAATTTTAAACTGAAAATTGGTCTTAATTTTTAGACACAGTAGTATACATAAAATTTTATATAAAAAAAAAGTAGTATTTGAAAGTATTTTTTCTGTACATGAGGAGAAAAACTGAACAAAAATTCTCACCCTGATTCATCGGAACTTCATTAACAATTTCATTCCCTCAATCACTTGGATAAAGTAGCCAAGCACGAGCAAAGATCTC